>ML389815.1:30292-99952 GCA_005239525.1 Nicotiana knightiana | reverse complement strand
TTGCATTTCATGCATGTTTACTACTTTAAAATTATAGAAAAAATCATAAAAAAGTTATCACATTTTTTATTTCGTGCCATTTTAGGTTTAAACTGCATTTGTAGGATTTAGTTACATTATTAAATGCATCTTCTAAAAAATCAAAATTGCATTCGTAGGTTAATGAATGAATTAATTTCACGGGTCCATCATTAGATAAAATAAATACATAGGCTATCCAAGAAATAGATTTAAATTAAATTTGAGTCTAAAGTGGCTAATTCTACAAAAAAAAAAGCATAAAAGAAGAAAAGGCTGTTAAGGCTAAATCTGAACTGGGCCAATTTTCATGGCCCAAATTCCTCCTAATTCGCCCTAACCCAAAACCCCACCTGCCCGACCCGGTCCGTCCCAATACCCATCCCCCTCACCATTTAAAATAACCTAGACCTAGCTAGAGACCTAGTGACAAAAAAAACAACAGGGAGGAACCCCCCCCCCCTAATCTGAAAAAGGAGGCAGCCGCTACACCTCCCACCAGCTGCCAATCCTCTCCTCACGCCTCTGTCTCCCATCTCCCAGCCACCCATGTCATCGTTACAGACCCCCACTCCGCCGCCGGAGGTGATGGCAGATGACGACTATAGACCATTCCCCTATCTCCCTCATCTCCGTCTCAAACTCCGGCGATTTTTAGTTTGATACTTGTAGATGTCGTTCAAATCTGACCGGGAACGTATAGCTCCGGCGACCCTCCATTGAATCCAGCAAATGCTGCTGCTATCATGTCGCTCTCATCTCTCTTTCTCAACTGAAGAAACTTCGGAAAAAAAAAATCAAAAAAGGAGTGTTGGCCAATGCCAACAGTGATTTCTTCACCAAAGTTTTAAACCTCACCTCAGAAACAGTCCAAACAAGCCACGAAATAACTTTGTTCTCTACCCACAACAAAGTCGAGTGAGTCCGGGAATCAGAGGTTCCATTGGAGTCGCCTTTACGGTTCCGTGTTGTTGTGTCTGTATTTGAGTTTGGAGTCCATTTGGTTCAATTTCATCTGCTCTAATTTCATTGGAGACGCTTGCTAATAAAGGAAATATTTTGTTACTAAAGGTGCAAATCTTCTATCTCAAATCTTTGTTTACGTATTTGTAGGTGTTTTTGCTTAAATATTGGTTTGAGTTCCTTTTGGGTAAAATTGTTGTGTGGAGTATCCTGTCAAATATCTGTGTTTAATATTTTCCTTGACGATATTCCTACTGGTTTAAGTTTAAATCTCTCTTCTTTGTTCATTTACACATTGGTTAATATTTACAGTAGTGTGAATGTTCTTGGTGTTTGATTAGTAAAGAATGTGGTCTAGAGAAACAAGTTCATGAGGTGTCGTTCTTTGAAATATTTGGTTCATGGTTGGGTGATTTCTAAGCGAGCGTTGCTGTAAATCCTTTGGAGCCTCTGTATTAATCCAATTTCAAAGAAAATTGCTCTACAAATTTAAAGCTGCCGTTTTTTTTATGATTTCCTTTTAAGGTCCATTTATCTAATCTTTCTTTACTTCCTCTTTCAAATTATGTTTTGGTTGGAATATATTTATGTTTTGATTAAGTATATAATTCTCTGTTTTGAACTTTAGATGCCTTTTAAAATTTGTAGTAAGATCCAATTTTTCATGATTTCTTTTAGATTGTATTGGTTCATATTATGTTGATCTCTTCAATAATGAGTAAGTGCTTATCCATGCTCCAAAAATATTTAGTCAACTTGATCGGCCAAATAATTCCATATTACTCGCCCTTATAACAATTTAGAAATTAGTTTAGATTAATAATTTATGAACTTTTGTAATTTGCTTTAGGCGCGTAAAAGAACATCGTGACTATGGGTACGGTTTCCGTGGCATGGTCATGATACATAAATCTAAATTTGGGTGTGGAAACTCATGCCCCCAACTTTAACCCCAAATAATAATAAAAAATCAACATGTTGTAAATTGCGGGTGCATTTCATGTGGCGCATTTACAATGTGTCCAAAAAATAACAAGTGCACATCATTGTGACTTGTATTAAAATAATTCCATAAATATTAAAAGCGGCTAAAAAGTGAAAAAGACTAAAATTCACAATAGGTTTAAAAATATGTAAATAATCAGATAATTTAGGCCAAATATCAATAGTTAAGCGACCGTGCTAGAACCACGGAACTCGGGAATGCCTAACACCTTCTCCCGGGTTAACAGAATTCCTTACTCGGATTTCTGGTTGCAGACAAATCAAAACAGAGTCAAAATTTCCTCGGTTTGGGATTTCAATAAATAAATGGTGTCCCGGAACACCGTAAAAAATCCGGGTGGCGACTCTGAAAACTAAAATAAATCCCAAATCTGAATAATGTCACTTAAAGTGGAAAAACTCCCTTATTACCCTTCATCAATCCGGAGGGCAGAGGAAAAAGGAGGTGTGACAGGAACCATCTTTCTTCCTTACAAACAACACAGGTGCTCCCCACGGTGACGTACTAGGTCTGATAAAACCTTGTTCAAGCAAGTACTTTAGTTGTTCTTTCAACACTTTCAGCTCTGCGAGGGCCATTCTATAGGGAGGAACAGATATTGGGTGAGTATCTGGTAGTAGGTCAATAGAAAACTTAATTTCTTGCTCTGGCGGGAGACTTGGAAGTTCATCAGGAAACATATCTGGAAACTCATTTACCACAGGGATGGACTGAATGGTTGGTGACTCTACTTCCACATCCTGAACCCAAACTAAGTGATAAATACAGCCCTTTCTGATCATCTTCCTTGCCTTGAGATAAGAAATAAATCTACCTCTTGGCGATGCTGTGTTACCTTTCCACTCCAAAACAAGCTCCCACGGAAATTGAAATCAGACTATCTTTGATCTACAATCAACGTTGGCATGATAAGAAGCCAACCAATCCATACCCATTATAACATCAAATTCTACCATATCTAACTCGATTAAGTCTCCTACGGTAGGTCGACCATGAACTATTATTATACAACCCCAATATATCTGCTTAGCTATCACCGAATCCCCAACAGGTGTAGATACCTCAAAAGGTTTAACCAACTTAGGTTTTATTACAAACTTACTAGCAACCAATGGATTAACGTATGATAAGGTGGAAGCTGGATCAATCAGTGCATATACATCATAGGAGGAGACTGATAATATACCTCTAACAACATCAGGCGATGACTCTTGGTCATGTCGTCCTGCCAACACATAAATGCGATTCTAAGGGATGCTCGAGCTAGATGCTCCACCTCTGCCTCTACCACGACTCATTGGTGCATGGGGACCTTGTCCAGGGGGCGTACTGATGATGACGATCCATCTACCAATCCCGCTGGCTGAGCTACGTTTGCACCACCTCTCATCGGACATTCCCTTATAACGTGGCCCGGATAACCACAAGTATAACAAACACCTAATCCCATACGGCATTGTCCGGTATTCTGCTTACCACATTGAGTACATCGTGGCAAGGGTGGCCTCATCAAATTTGACTCACCCCTATACCGAGAACCTGAGGCCCTAAAATTTTGACCCGGACCTGAATATGTAGAAAGATCAAATATCTTATTGCCAAACTAAAGGGGGCACTAGCCGAGGGCTGGGATGGATATCCCGAATACTGCCACCTCTGACCACCTCGAAACTCACCAGAAGGACCCGAAGACCTCGCTCTCTTATTCTGGGCCCTATCATGCTCACGGTAGGTCCTCTGTTTCTGTTTACGCTCCTCTACACCCTGAGCGTATGCCTGCATACGAGAAATATCCATGTCTGGATGAAGTGAAACCGACATACAATCGTTAAGGAAGTGAGGCTCTAATCCTATCACGAACTGATGAACTCGATCCTCCATCTTAGATACAATAGTGGGAGCATACCTAGCCAACGAATCAAACTGAAGACTGTACTCCTGAACACTCATGTTTCCATGCCGAAGGTTCAAGAACCTATCAACTCTGGCTCGCCTAAGCTCTGGTGTCAGATAATGACGAAGAAAAGCTTATGTAAACTCCTGCCATAATGCTGGAGGGGCATTCTCACCTCTGGACAATTCCCAAGACTCGTACCAATTAACTGCAACATCTCGGAGTCTATATGAAGCTAGCTCAACTGACTTAGTCACAGTGGCCTTCATTACCCGTAATGTCCTCTACATTCTATCAATAAATACCTGAGGGTCCTCATTCGAGTCTTATCCAGTGAATACCGGAGGGTCTAAATTAATAAAGTCACGAACCCTCGCACTCACGAACCTATCTCCGTGACCGATACCTGTTTCCTGACGCCGAGCGTATGCGGCTACTAATCGGGTCAATAACTGAACATCATTTCTCATCTCCTGACACGGCATATCCGGTTGAGATGCTGAATGTACAGGGGCGGGCGCTGAAGCTGGTGCCATTCGTAGCTCTTCTGGAAAAGGCAGGGTATGTGAAGTCTGAGATGGAAACTCATCATGAGATTCTCCCCGAGCTCTGGTAACTCGTGGCGCTCGACTAGTAGGCTCACCAGCCACCGACTTTCCCTTCTGGACGGTTGTACTCTTTGGGGGCGTTGCTGACAATATAACGTATCGTTAGGAACATGAATTCTTGTATTGCACGATCTGAGATAAAAAGAGAGGGTAACATCCTATATGTCCTGTAGCCTCCTGTTTATAAANTGAATAACATCTGCTGAATTACGAGAACATTATATATGAAGGAAATCTGCACAAAAAGGCATACATACATATACGTACAACATACGTAGGACGAGTCGACAAGGCTGCTATAGACAACTATACATCTCAAAACTGGAAGCCGGCAAGGCCACATACTATCCAACTAGACATACTGTCTACAGACCTCTAATAGAAACATAAATGTATAAAGATGGGACTGAGCCACGTCATACCCATATATATCTATATACAACGTATCGTACCAAAACCAAAAGTAGCTCCGGATCAAGTGGAGCACTCCAACTCTCGCTGATCAGGGATCCTAAGAAGGGGGGCCGTCAGTTTGCCTACCTGTACATGCGGGCATGAAACACAGCGTCCCCAGGCAAAAGGGACGTCAATACGAATAATGTACTGAGTATGTAAGGCACATAAATAAGTACATAAGAGACATGGAAGAAATATAAAGCACATGACTCACCTGTAAGCTTGAATAGCTTTGTAAATCATAAATTACTTTTAGCGTCATGCATATGCATATGAATGTCATGTCGTGCATAGGTACATTTTCATAATACCATCAGCCTCTGAGGGCATCCCATCATATCNTATGAATGTCATGTCGTGCATAGGTACATGTTTCATAACATCATCAGCCTCTGAGGGCATCCCATCATATCATATCGGCCACTGTGGGCAAAATCATCATCGTATACCAGCTGATCAGGTGGTGGTGCGTATATAACGCCATAACCTTTCCCATATCCCATATACATATATATACATACATATATACACATATATAATTCTGTTTGAATATACATACATATATACACGTATATAACATCGTTTGAACTATATTTCAGCCATTGTGGGCAACATCATCATCATATACCAACTGATCAGGTGGCAGTGCGTATATAACGCCATAACCTTTTCCTATATCCCATATCCCATATACATATATTTACATATATACGCGTATATAACGCCATCTGGTCATGGGTCAATGTGCATATGTAAATGCATGAAATGCATATGAAATACGTCAATAAAATCTCTCGGTACGTCATAAGGCAATTATGCCTCTGACTAATATCATGAAATAAACTTTACCAACATACGTACTTTCGAGACCCATGAACAGAATATAATAATCATTCTCGTGGGGAATTAAGAATATAGACACCCCTACTATTGCTATGAATAGAGTAATTTATAGAAACTGTGTATTTGCTCGTTTCTTCAGTATAATTTGGACCATGCCAAAAGAAAGAAGGGATAGCCTTAACATACCTTGGGTAGGAAAAACTCCGTATAATATTTTTGGCGAAGATTGCACCCTACTCTTTTAGAACCGCAATATTTGGATGGAATTAAGCTTCTGCTTCTTTGAAGTGTTCGAGCGAATTTAAGTTTCTGCTCGTTGAAATGTTTGAACTATTTTGAGCTTATGTTCTTGAAATGTTCAGACTAAGAAATGGAATGAAATATTCAAACCAAGAAATGGAATGGAATCTTGCTTTAGGATTTTTTTTTTTTTGGTTCGTTTCTCTAAATAAATGGAATCAGATACATAATCTTGTTCCTATTAAATCCTAAGGGCTCTTAGGTAGCCACCTAATACTTAGAGTGACTAAGAGTCACTTCATGTGGTTAGCTAAATGCTGCCACGTTTCTAGGTGTGGAATTTATTAAATTTTTATCCACTTATTAGGTAATTAGGTAATGTCATGTTACCCGGTAATTAATCAATTACCCGTATAAGTTAAAAATTACCACAAATTCCTTAAAATTCTACTTATTTTTAATATACTTCATATATAATTTATACATTATACTACCGTTGTCATATGGTACCTTGCATGGTACTAGTTCATAATTATCGGGTATTATCGCTCGACCCATATTTTATCCCAAATTGGCCGTTTTCAACGAAACTCGTTTTCTTTAATTCATGTACCCTTTTATCCTTCATAACACTTATTTATCGCTTGTTATAAGCAGCATAACTACATTAACCTCAAGATAATCTCATTCCCAAGACTACGTCGATTAACTGAAGACGAAACTTTTAACGTACGAAAACGCGAGATGTAACAGGGAGTTGCCCCGGTTGATGTGCGGAGTGTGGTGCGGTATCCCAATAAGGCAAATGATAGCTTTTCGTGCCACTGTTTATGTCTTTCTATCATCTTTCTCAATATCTTCTTGATGTTCTTGTTGGCGGCTTCTACAGCTCCATTCATCTGAGGTCTATATTTTGTGGAATTCTTGTGCTTGATTTTTAAAGTCTTGCACATGGTTTTCATCAGATCACTATTTAGGTTGGAGCCGTTGTCGGTGATGATTGATTCTGGAACTCCAAACCGACAAATAATATAGTCGCCGACAAAGTCTTCCATGACTCTCTTAGTCACTACTTTGTAAGATGCTGCTTTGACCTATTTGGTGAAATAATCAATAGCTACTAAGATGAACCTGTGTCCATTTGAGTTCGTAGGCTCGATTGGTCCAATGACGTCCATCCCCCAGGCGACGAATGGCCAAGGCGAGCTTGTTGCATTGAGCTCATTTAGGGGTACCTTTATCATATCTGCATTTACCTGAAATCGATAGCATTTTCGGACATAATGGATGCAGTTTGTTTCCATGGTCATCCAGATTTAACCGGCTCTGAGTATCTTCTTGGCCAAGACAAAACCATTCATATGCAGGCCGCAAGTCCCGGCATGTATCTCTTCAAGTAGTCAAGAGGCTTCTTTTGCATCGACATATCTCACTAATCCCAAATCAGGAGTTCTCCTGTACAGGGTTCCTCCGCTGTGAAAGAAACTGTTGGACAATCTCCGAAGCGTGCATTTCTGAGTACAATTTACAAGCTCTGGGTACTCTCCTTGTAACGGCCCGACCGGTCGTTTTGCTTTGTCGGACCCCGTTCCCCTATTTGAAACTTCCCATAGCAGATTATTATTTTTTATGACTTGGGGGCGGGTGGTCCGGGATTCAGAAGTGTTTAGAGCAATATTGGAACACTTGGTTCCTTCAGGTTGGCCTTTAAGGCCAAGTTTGACTTCGGTCAAAAATTTTAGTAAACTACCTCAGAATTGAGTTTTGACGGTTCCAGTAGCTTCGTATGATGATTTCGGACTTGGGCGTATGTTCGGAATGGGTTTCGGATGACCAGGGAGCGTTTCGGCGCCCAATATTGAAATAAGAGTTCCTTAAGTTTCTATTGTGGTTTGGGACATGTTTTTGTGTTATCGAGGTCCGAACGAAATTCCGAGACCGGGAATAGTTCCTTTATGTCATTTATGACTTGCCTGCAAAATTTGGTGTCATTCTGAGTAGTATAGGTCAGCTCGGCGCGTTGTTAGCGAAGTCTATAGAACTTAAAGTTCCTAAGTTTGGTTCTAGGGGGTTTAAGGTGTGATTTTGAGTTTTAACGTTGTTTCGGGTGTTCCGAAGGCTCGAGCGAGTTTGTATTATGATTTGGGACTTGTTGGTATATTTTAACGGGGGCTCGGATGGACCCAGGTGCCTCTCGGGCACGAAATGAGGTCAAAAACCAGCTGAAGCAGTTGCTGGTGCACCTGATCTGGTGTGACCGCAGGTGCGGTTGCCCAGTCGCAGGTGCGAGATCGCTCCTGCGGTCCAGGCCTTGCAGGTGCGACCCCCAGGTGGGTTGCCTAGTTCTCGCAGGTGCGGGCTCCTTTTCGCAGGTGCGGAGCTGCAGGAGCGGACTCCAGCCCGCAGGTGCGAGCCCAGGACCTTGTCCCCTTTTTCCGCAGGTGCGGTCATCGAGTCGCAGGTGCGGAAACCCCTGTAGGAAGAAAGGTCTTTAAGTGAGGGATTGTCTTATTCCCACACCATTTTCTTCCACCATAGGCGATTTTGAGATCTTGGAAAAGAGCCCCACGACCCAGCCACTGAGAGGTAAGTAAATTCTATCCCAAGATTAGTTAATGCATGAATTCCTAGTTGAACTTAACTACCTAATTAGTGAAAAATTAAGGAATTGGATAGTAACCTAGGGCTTTTAATAATTTGAGAATTTCCCGTGAATTGGCTATGAAATCATACAAAAATCATATATTAATGATCCTTAGGTTGTGGGTTAGTGTTCCCTTCGAGAATCTTTGAAATCCGAGCATGCGGGCCCGGGGTTGGATTTTAGGATTTCTACAAGAATGATGAATTTGACTAAATATTAGGAGAATTCCATGCTTTGAGTGTAATTTGCTTTATATTTACGTAATGTTTGATTAGTTTCGAGTCCTTGGGTGACGAGTTCGGAGTTTCGGGCGCATTCTTGAACAGGGGAGTAGGTTCGACGCGAGGTGAATCTCCTTTCTAACCTTGTAAGAGGGAATTGTCCCCATAGGTGATTATAAATGGTGGTTTGTCCTTATTTGTGGGGGATGCGCACGCACGAAGTGACGAGAATCCGTGCGTAGCTACTATTATGCCTTGTCGGGTAGTTTAGGACTCACAAACATGCTTTATGTGTTGTATCTGTGATCTTGCATATGGATTAAGTGGTCTAATATCCTCGAATCTCACATGTGAAGGCCTAAGGAGTTAAGCTTTGAAATTGACATTATTAAATTCTCACCCTGTTAGTATGTTCCCTGCTAAATTATCTGGAATCTCCTGCTAATCACGTATTTATACGGGAACCCGAGTCGCATGAATGATTCGCGAGCGGGGTAGTCCTAGTATTATATTAACCCGAGTCGCATGAATGATTCGTGAGCGAGGTAGTCCTAGTATTATATTAACCCGAATCTCATGAATGATTCGCGAGTGGGGTAGTCTTAATATTATATCAACCATGTCGCATGTTCGATTCACGAGCGGGGCAGATAGATGCATCTATGGTTCGGGCCGTTCGACCCTCGGCAGTGCACATTTACTTTTCTCGTCGTAAAGACCGTACGTTCATAGCCTGATATATGTTTGGTAATTTATGAGAAGCCCTGTAATTTTAATTGTTGATTTCATGAAAGAAAGAAGTTTAAATAGCTTGTATGCCATGGAAAGGGATGGCGTGAGGGTACTAGAGATTGTTATTTGATGCACATTTTCTTATTACTGTTCATTACTGCTATTACTTATTAGCCGGTATTCATTTCACATTGTCTGACCTTAGTAAGTATCGTGTCGACCTCTCGTCACTACTTCTTCGAGGTTAGGCGGGATACTCACTGGGTACATATTTGTTTATTACTCATGCTACGCTTCTGTAATTAATTGTACAGGTTCTGAGGCTGGTGCATTTGGTTATCCGACTGGAGCTTGACCCTGGGAGTATATTTTGGACCTGACTCCACGGTGAGCTGCTTCCCTAGGTGATTCTCAACATCACTATGGAGTTATCTTTGTTTATTTTAGTCTACTTCTTTCAGACAGTAGAACAGTTTATTTCATCTTTTGTATATTCTACTAGTTCGCATGTAGACTTGTGACACTAGTTCCTGGCACACACATAGTAGACTGTATATTTTTGGGACTGTATATATATTGGCTCATGATCCTTGTGGCCACATTTAATTAAGTTGGTTAATTTATCTGCTTCTACTTAAATGTTCTAAGCTTAAAATTTGGTAAGTGGAGATGATTTGTCAAATAAGGATAATTTCACTAGTAAACAAATTGTTGGCTTGCCTGACCCCGGTGTTGGGCGCCATCACGACCTGAGTTAGGATTTTGGGTCGTGACAATATGGTATCAGAGCACTAGGTTCACGTAGATCTCACAAGTCACGGGCAAACCTAATAGAGTCTCGCAGATCGATACAGAGACGTCTTGATTTATCTCCAGGAGGCTATAGGGTGTTAGGAAACCTCTCTTTATTCTTAATCTATCATGTAGTTGATGGTTTATTAAATCTCATTCTTCTATTCTCTAACAGATGGTGAGGACGCGTATATCTGGCAGAGGCCAGGGGAGGGCACCGGCCCGAGATAGGGGACAGGGGCATCCTAGAGCTATTCCAGTTGCACCACCAGGGGATCCTACTATAGAGGAGCAGGGGAAGGTGCCCCCAGCGGGTCCTGCTCCAGTGGACTTTATGACGGTGCCAGGCTTCCAGGAGGTCATCGGCCGTATGATGAGATTTATGGACACTATGTCCCAGGCTGGTTTATTTCCAGCGGATCCTGCCACATCTCAGGCAGGAGGGGGAGCCCAGACCCCTACTGCCCAGGCTGCAGGCCAGACAGCAGCACTTTATCATACCCCAGGTACACTGCCTGTGGGTGGGGTCCAGCATGTAGCAGCAGCACCTGATCCCAGACCAGTTGCGCACGGCGATCCGCAGAAGTTATTGGACAGATGGACTCGATTGCACCCTCTAGTTTTTAGGGGTGAGCAAGGCGAGGATGCCCAGGATTTTATTGACAGGTACAGGGACAGACTGCATAACATGAGGATACTAGAGTCCCATGGAGTGTACTTCGCTACTTTCTAGTTAGAGGGAAGAGCTCGCAGATGGTGGCAGACCTATATCACTTGGGAGCAGTTCACTCAGATGTTTCTAGACAGATATATCCCACCCTCTAAGAGGGAAGAGTTGTGGTAGCAGTTTGAGCAGCTGGAGCAGGGACAGCTGTCAGTGACAGACTATGAGGCCAGATTTTCAGAGTTGTCTCGCCATGCACTCATGATACTACCTACCGATGCTGAGAGAGTGCGGATATTTGTAACCGGGTTGCATCCCGGCATTAGGGACAATATGGCCCGAGAGGTGGAGATGGGGACTCCTTATCAACTGGTAGTGGAGATTGCTCGTAGGATCGAGGGTTATCGATCGAGGGTCAGGGAGCAGGTATAGCCGGATAAGAGAGCCAGATATTCCGGGGATTTCAGAGGTACCCCAGCTAGGGGCAGAGGTCATTTTGGTAGGGGTTAGCCCAGCAGGCCCCCATATTCAGCACCCCCACCACCATCTCCTCGTGGTGCTCCAGTGAGGCCTTACTTCAGTGTTATGCCAGAGGGTTCTCACCGTCCCCCAGTTATCCAGGGTTCTTCTTCAGGGCAGCAGGTCGTTCCTCCAGTGAGATGTTACGAATGCGGGGATCTCAGCCATATCAGGAGGACTTATCCCAGGTTTCGGGGCAAGGCAGTGCAGCAGGGTTACCAGCCTATGAGTCCAGCACCAGCAGTCAGGCCACCTAGAGGTGGAGGACAGGTCGGCAGGGGTCGTCCTAGAGGTGGAGGCTAGTCAGGGGGAGGTCAGGCAGCTCCGGTTCACTCTGGTGGAGCTCAGTCTTCCAGTACTCCAGCTAGATTCTATGCCATTCTGGCCAGATCAGATGCAGTGGCCTCATACGCTGTGATAACAAGTATTATTTCAGTATGTGGTAGAGAGGCATCAGTGTTATTTGATCCTGGATCCACCTATTCCTATGTTTCAGCCTTATTTGCTCGTTTCCTGGATGCTCCTCGTGAGTCCTTGGGTTCTCCTATATGTGTGTCCACTCCTATGGGCGATTCTGTGGTGGTAGACCGGATCTATCGGTCTTGTGTGGTCACATTCTGTTGATTCGAAACTAGAGCGGACCTTTTGTTGCTCGACATGGTTGATTTTGAGGTTATTCTAGGCATGGATTGGCTATCTCCTTATCCTACCATGCTAGATTTCCAAACCAAGAAAGTTACTTTAGCCATGCCAGAGTCGCCTAGGCTGGAGTGGAGAGGTTCCTCAGTTAGTGCAGCCAGCCGGGTTGTTTCAGTCCTGAAGGCCCGACATATGGTCGAGAAGGGTTGTCTAGCCAATCTTGCTTATGTGCGGGTCACCACCGCCGAGACTCCGACGATTGATGCAGTGCCAGTGGTTCGAGAGTTTGCTGATGTATTTTCTTCAGACCTTCCAGGCATGCCTCAGGATCGTGATATTGATTTCTGCATTGATTTAGCTCTAGGCACCCAGCCTATATCTATTCCTCCGTATCGTATGGCTCCGAAGGAGTTGAAGGAGCAGCTTGAGGAGTTGTTAGCTAAGGGGTTCATCAGACCGAATGTATCAACGTGAGGTGATCCAGTTCTATTCGTGAAGAAGAAGGATGGGTCCATGCGGATGTGTATTGATTACCGCCAATTGAACAAGGTCACCATTAAGAACAAGTATCCTTTGCCGCGCATCAATGATTTGTTTGACCAGTTGCAGGGTGCTCGGGTGTTTTCTAAGATTGATTTTAGATCGGGATACCATCAGTTGAAGATTCGGGCCTCGGATGTTCCGAAGACTGCCTTCCGTATGAGATATGGCCACTATGAGTTCCTGGTGATGTCCTTTGGCTTGACTAATGCCCCAGCAACATTCATGGACTTTATGAATAGGGTGTTCAGATCGTATATTGATTCCTTCTTCATTGTCTTTATTGATGACATCTTGATTTACTCACGTAGCCTGGGGGAGCACGAGTAGCATTTGAGAGTTGCGCTCCAGACTTTGCGAGAACAGAAGTTATATGCTAAGTTCTCCAAGTGTGAGTTCTGGTTGGATTCCGTAGCATTCCTGGGGCATGTGGTATCCGGAGAGGGTATCAAGGTTGATCCTCAGAAGATCGAGGCAGTTCAGAATTGGCCATGTCCCGGCTTCAGCTACAGAGATTAGGAGCTTTTTGGGCCTAGCAGCCTATTACTGCCAATTTGTGGAGGGGTTCTCTTCTATTGCAGCTCCATTGACTAGATTGACTCAGAAGAATGCCCCGTTATGATATTCTGACGAATGTGAGGTGAGCTTTCAGAAGCTCAAGGCGGCATGGACTTCAGCGCCAGTTCTAGTATTGCCTTCCGATTCTGGGATGTACACAGTATATTGCGACGCATCACGAGTTGGCTTGGGGTGTGTGTTGATGCAGGAAGGGAAAGTTATTGCTTATGCTTCGCGCCAGCTGAAGGTTCATGAGAAGAATTACCCTGTGCATGATTTAGAGTTGGCGGCGATTGTTCATGCTCTTAAGATTTGGAGGCAGTACTTGTATGGGGTGTCCTGTGAGGTTTATACAGACCACCGCAGCTTGCAGCACTTGTTCAAGCAGAGAGATCTCAATCTGAGGCAGCGCAGATGGCTTGAGTTTTTGAAGGATTATGATATCACCATTCTTTATCATCTGGGCAAGGCAATAATGGTGGCAGATACTTTGAGCGGGAAGGCGAAGAGTATGGGTAGCTTGGCTTATATTGCAGCAGAGGAGAGGCCTCTAGCCTTGGACATTTAGTCCTTGGCCAATCGCCTGGTGAGATTAGACCTTTCAGAGCCTCGTCAAGTTTTAGCACATGTGGTTACTCAGTCTTCGTTATTGGGGGAGATTAATGCCCCGCAGTTATATGATTCGTGCTTAGTAGAGCTTCGGGAGACAGTGGTATGGGGTGGTGCCAAGGAGGTTGCTATTGGCGAGGATTGTGTTCTGGGACTTCAGGGCCGTTTATGTGTTCCTAATATTGATGGCCTGAGGGAGAGGATTCTAGAGGTGGCACACAGTTCTCGGTATTCTGTTCATCCTGGTGCTACGAAGATGTATCGTGATTTGAAGCAGCATTACTGGTGGAGGCGGATGAAGAGGGACATTGTGGAGTATGTGACTAGGTGTCTTAACTCCCAGCAGGTTAAGTATGAGCACCAGAGGCCAGGAGGCCTACTTCAGAGTATGCCCATTCCTGAGTGGAAGTGGGAGCACATCACTATGGACTTCGTGGTTAGGTTGCCTCGGACTTTGCGAAAGGTTGACGTGGTTTGGGTCATTGTGGATAGATTGACCAAATCGGCACATTTCTTTCCTGTAGATACTACTTGTACTTATGAGAGGTTGACCCAGATCTACATTCGGGAGATAGTCCGGTTGCACGGTGTGCCGGTGTCCATTATATCAGATCGAGGTCCTCAGTTCACCTCACATTTCTGGAGAGAATTGCATAGTGAGATGGGCACCCAGATAGATCTCAGCACAGCATTCCACCCTCAGACTGATGTCCAGTCGGAGCGTACAGTTCAGATATTGGAGGACATGCTCAGGGCATGCATGATTGACTTCAGAGGTCAGTGGGACAAGTTCTTGCCTTTGGCCAAGTTTGCTTAAAATAATAGTTAATAGTCCAGCATCGAGATGGCTCCATTTGAGGCTTTGTATTGTCGTCGAAGTCGTTCCCCTATCGGGTGGTTTGATCCTAGCGAGGATAAGTTATATGGTACTGACCTAGTGAGGGATGCTTTGGATAGGGTGAAGTTGATTCAGGAGAGCCCCCGCACAGCACAGTCGAAACAAAAGAGTTACGCGGATCAGAGGGTGCGTGATGTATCATTTATGGAGGGAGACAAGGTTCTTTTGAAGGTCTCACCGATGAAGGGTATTATGAGGTTTGTCAAGAAGGGCAAGTTGAGCCCGAGGTTTATAGGTCCCTTCGAGGTGTTGAGGCGAGTTGGGAATGTTGCTTATGAGCTAGCCTTACCTCCCAGTTTATCAGGAGTTCATCCGGTCTTTCATGTATCCATGCTCCGTAGTTACCACGCCGACTTCTCTCACGTGGTTGATTTAAGCACTATTCAGTTGGATGAGAGGTTGGGCTACGAGGAGGAGCCAGTTGCTATTATTGATAGACAGGGTCGCCAGTTGAGGTTCAAGAGAGTTTCTGTAGTGAAGGTTCAGTGGAGGGGCCAACCAGTCGAGGAAGCGACCTGGGAGATCGAGGAGGTCATGCGGAGCAGATATCCGCACTTATTCAGCACTTCAGGTATGATTCTAGACCCGCTCGAGGATGAACGTTTGTTTAAGAGGTGGAGAATGTAATGAACCGACCGGTCGTTTTGCATTGTCGGACCCTGTTCCCCTATTTGAAACTTTCCATAGCGGCTTATTGTGATTTATGACTTGCGGGGGCAGGTGGTCCGAGATTTAGAAGTGTTTAGACCAATTTTGGAACACTTGGTTCCTTCAGGTTGGCCTTTAAGGTCAAGTTTGACTTCGGTCAACATTTTTAGTAAACAACCTCAGAATCGAGTTTCGACGGTTCCGGAAGCTTTGTATGATGATTTCGGACTTGGCGTATGTTCGGAATGGGTTTCGGATTACCCGGGAGCGTTTCGGCGCCCAATATTGAAATAAGAGCTCCTTAAGTTCCTATTCGAGTTTGGAACATATTTTGTGTTATCGAGGTCCGAACGGAATTCCGAGACCGGTAATAGTTCCATTATATCATTTATGACTTGCCTACAAAATTTGGTGTCATTCCGAGTAGTATAGGTCGGTTCGGCGCGTTGTTAGCGAAGTCTAGAAAACTTAAAGTTCCTAAGTTTGGTTCTAGGGGTTTTGAGGTGTGATTTTGAGTTTTAGCGTTGTTGTGGGTGTTCCGAAGGCTCGAGTGAGTCCATATTATGATTCGGGACTTGTTGGTATATTTGGACGGGGGCTCGGATGGACCCAGGTGCCTCTCGGGCACCAAACGAGACCAAAAACCAGCTGAGGCAGTTGCTGGTGCACCTGATCTGGTGTGACCGCAGGTGCGGTTGCCCAGTCGCAAGTGCGAGACCGCTCCTACGGTCCAGGCCTCGCAGGTGAGACCCCCAGGTGGGTTGCCCAGTTCTCGCTGGTGCAAGCTCCTTTCCGCAGATGCGGATCCGCAGGAGCGAACTCCAGCCCGCAGGTGCGAGCCCAGGCCCTTGTCCCATTTTTTCGCAGGTGCGGTCGTCGAGTCGCAGGTGCGGAAACCCCTGTAGGCAGAAAGGTCTTTAAGTGTGAGATTATCTCATTCCCACACCATTTTCTTCCACCATAGGCGATTTTGAGAGCTTGGAAAAGATCCCTACGACCCAGCCACTGAGAGGTAAGTAAATTCTATCCAAGATTAGTTAATGCATGAATTCCTAGTTGAATTTAACTACCTAATTAGTGAAAAATTAAGGAATTGGGTAGTAACCTAGGGCTTTCGATAATTTGAGCATTTCCCCTGAATTGGCTATGAAATCATACAAAAATCATATATTAATGATCCTTAGGTTGTGGGTGAGTGTTCCCTTCGAGAATTTTTGAAATCCGAGCATGCGGGACCGGGGTTGGATTTTAGGATTTCTTCAAGAATGATGAATTTGACTAAATAGTAGGAGAATTCCATGCTTTGAGTATAATTTGATATATATTTACGTAACGTTTGATTAGTTTAGAGTCCTTGGGTGACGAGTTCGGAGTTTCGAGCGCATTCTTGACCCGGGGAGTAGGTTCGACGCGAGGTGAGTCTCCTTTCTAACCTTCTAAGAGGGAATTGTCCCCATAGGTGATTATAAATGGTTGTTTGTCCTTATTTGCGGGGGATGTGCACGCACGAAGTGACGAGAGTCCGTGCGTAGCTACTATTATGCCTTGTCGGGTAGTTTAGGACTCACAAGCATGCTTTATGTGTTGTATCTGTGATCTTGCATATGGATTAAGTGGTCTAATATCCTCGAAACTCACATGTGAAGGCCTAAGGATTTATGATTTGAAGTTGAAATTATTAAATTCTCACCCTGTTAGTATGCTCCCTGCTAAATTAGCTAGAATCTCCTGCTAATTATGTATTTATACGGGAACCCGAGTTGCATGAATGATTCGCGAGCGGGTAGTCCTAGTATTATATTAACCCGAGTCGCATAAATTATTCGCGAGCAAGGTAGTCCTAGTATTATATTAACCCAAGTCGCATGAATGATTCACATGCGGGGTTGTCTTAGTATTATATTACCCGTGTCGCATGTTCGATTTGCGAGCGGGGCAGATAGATGCATCTATGGTTCGGGCCGTTCGACCCTCAATAGTGCACATTTACTTTTCTCGTCGTAAAGACCATACGTTCATAGCCTGTTATGCACATTTACTTTTCTCGTCGTAAAGACCGTACGTTCATAGCCTGTTATATGTTTGGTAATTTATGAGAATCCATGTAATTGTAACTGTTGATTTCATGAAAGAAAGAAGATTAAATAGCTTGTATGCCATGGAAAGGGATGGCGTGAGAGTACTAGAGATTGTAATTTGATGAACATTTTCTTATTACTATTCATTACTGCTATTACTGATTAGCCTGTATTCATTTCACATTGTCTTACCCTAGTAAGTATCACGTCGACCTCTCATCACTACTTCTTTGAGGTTAGGCGGGTTACTCACTGGGTACATATCTGTTTATGTACTCATGCTACGCTTTTGTACTTAATTGTACAGGTTCTGAGGCTTATCCGACCGGAGCTTGAACCTGGGATTATATTTTGGACCTGACTCCAGGGTGAGCTGCTTCCCTAGGCGATTCTCAGAAGCACTATGGAGTTATCTTTGTTTATTTCTGTCTACTTCTTTCAGACAGTAGAACAGTTTATTTCATCTTTTGTATATTCTACTAGTTCGCCTGTAGACTTGTGACACTAGTTCCTGGCACACACATAGTAGACTTTATATTTTTGGGATTGTATATATTGGCTCATGATCCTTGTAGCTACATTTATTTAAGTTGGTTAATTTATCCGCTTCTACTTAAATGTTCTAAGATTAAAATTTGGTAAGTGTGGGGATGATTTGTCAAATAAGGATAATTTCACTAGTAAAAAAACTGTTGGCTTGCCTGACCCCAGTGTTGGGCTCCATCACGACCTGAGTTAGGATTTTGGGTCATGACACTCTCTTTGACAAATACTCCTTGATATCGTGGAACCATGGTTTTCCGTCCGCTTCTTCTTCAACATGGGCACAAAATGCCGGTTGGCTATGGACCTTTACTGGAATATGGTCAATGAAGTTCTTATTTGGATGTTGTATGGTGGATGATAGAGTAGCCAATGCATCGGCAAACTCGTTCTGAATTCTGGGGACGTGCCGAAATTCTGTCTTTGTGAACCTCTTCCTCAATTCCTGCACGTGGTGCATATACGGAAATATCTTAGATTTCTTGGTATCCCATTCTCCTTGTACTTGGTGTATTAGTAGGTCTGAATCACCAATTACTAGTAGCTCTTGAATATTCATGTCAATGGCCATGTTGAGCCCTAGGATGCAGGCTTCATACTCTGCCATATTGTTGGTGCAAGGGAATCTGAGTTTAGCAGATACCGAATAATGTTGGCCAGTTTTCGACACCAAGACTGCTCCAATATCGACTCCTTTGAAATTGGCTGCTCCGTCGAAGAACATTCTCCAACCATCATAGGATTCAGCAATGTCTTCTCCTATGAATAATACTTCTTCATAGGGAAAATATGTTTTCTGAGGTTCGTATTCTCCTCCCACAGGGTTCTCGGCAAGATGATCTGCCAATGCTTGTCCCTTGAGCGCTTTCTGAGTCACATACACGATGTCGAATTCACTTAGCAGGATTTGCCACTTAGCCAGCTTGCCAGTGGGCATGGGCTTCTGAAAGATGTAATTCAAGGGATCCATCCTTGATATGAGATATGTTGTGTACGAACAGAAGTAGTGCTTCAGCTTCTGGGCTACCCAGGTTAAAGCACAACAGGTACGCTCCAGTAAAGAATACCGTGCCTCGTATGGAGTGAACTTCTTACTCAGATAATAGATAGCATGTTCCTTTCTTCCTGTCTCGTCGTGCTGCCCTAGAATGGAGCCGAAAGCTCCATATAATACTGCAAGGTAGATTAGCAAGGGTCTACCTGGCTCTGGAGGGACCAAAACGGGTGGCTTTGACAAGTATTTATTGATTCTGTTGAAAGCTTTTTGACAATCCTCGGTCCATTTGGTTGCAGCATCCTTCTTTAACATCTTGAAGATCAGTTCACATATGACCGTGGACTGGGCTATGAACCGTCTTATGTAGTTAAGGCGCCCTAGGAAACTCATCACATCTTTCTTGTTCTTTGGCGGTGGTAACTTTTGGATGGCTTTGACTTTTGACGGATCCAGTTCTATTCCTCGACGGCTGACGATGAACCCAAGCAATTTTTCGGCAGGAACCCCGAATGCACACTTCGCGGGGTTTAATTTCAAGTTGTATTTCCGCAACCTGTTGAAGAACTTCCTCAGACCTGCTATATGGTTGGTGGCTTTCTTGGACTTGATAATGGCGTCGTCCACATATACCTCAATCTCTTTATGTATTATGTCATGGAAGATAATGGTCATAGCCCTCATATAAGTGGCCCCGGCATTCTTTAAGCCGAATGGAATCATCTTATAACAGTAGACTCCCCACGGCATGATGAAAGCCGTTTTCTCGGGATCTTCCTCGTCCATCCAAAGCTGATGGTATCCGGCGAAACAATCCATGAACGGCTGAAGTTCATGCTTTGTACAATTATCAATCAGGATGTGTATATTTGGAAGGGGGAAATCATCCTTTGGACTGGCCCGGTTGAGATCCCCGTAGTCAACACAAACCCTAACCTTTCCGTCTTTCTTGGGCACTGGCACGATATTGGATAACCATTTTGGATATTCAACTACCCTGAGGACCTTGGCGTTGATTTGCTTGGTAACTTCCTCCTTGATTTTCAGGCTCATATCAGGCTTGAACTTCCTGAGCTTCTGCTTTACCGGCGGGCACATTGGATTGGTTGGCAGCTTGTGAGCCACAATGGATGTACTTAGACCAGTTATGTCGTCATACGACCATGAAAATATGTCTTCATACTCTTTCAAGAATTGTGTGTATTCCTCTTTCTCTGATGGTGACAAATAGATGTTGATGCGAGTTTCTTTGACAACCTCTGAATCTCCCAGGTTGACTACCTCAGTTTCTTCTAGGTTGGACTTAGGTATGTTCTCAAAATCCTCAACTTCTTTGACAATTTCATCAGGTATGACATCCTCTTCTTCTGAATCACTGTCCTTTTGTTGCGTTGGCTCATTGCATGTCACAGTCATCGGTTCATCAAAACAAGAAATAGTAATGCCCGGGACTCGGCGGGAACTGGATGGTCTAACAATGCAATTCTTGAGGAATGATCCCTTGCTCACAGCTTGGATGGTAGGGCCTTCCTCTTCCTCCTCCTCAACAATAACACAACAGTCCATGTTTTCATCTTCCAAGAATAGATTCTTCAAAGTTTCTAGAGTTTCTTCTTCTTCTAACCCCCATATGATGTCAGATTGCTGGAAGGTCTGCTACAAATGTGGTATAGGCTGTTCCATTGGATAGTAGGGACCGGGCCATGGTGGCGACCAGTTTTTGTACTCTTGCCAGTATTTGTATCCCAGCCCAAAAGTGGTGCCATGGTTCTTCAGCTGTATCAGTTTGGAAATCCCCTAAAGATTCTTACCGAGCCCTTTGCCAGGATCGTACCCACTCCAGTTCAATATGCTTTCGATCTTACTATCCCACCACTTGTCCTTGTCTATTGCGTTGACTCGCTAGATGTGGTGATAGGTTTCTCCACCCAGCCTTCTTCTACCTTCAACCACCGAGATGGTCTGGTGACTATAGATAGGGTTGCTTCTATCTTCGTGGATGATTACTTCCTGGTGGTTCCATTCAAATTTCACCACCTGATGCAATGTTGATGCCACATCCCCAGTGCCATGTATCCATGGTCGTCCCAATAATAGGTTATATGACGCAGATACATCTATCACCCAAAATTCAACCTCGAACCATGTAGGCCTCGTTTGTAAACAAAGACTGATTTCTCCAATGGTGGCCCTCTGAGAACCGTCGCAAGCCTTCACATTCATGGAACCTTCTCTTATTTCATACAATCCTTTGTCCAATCTTTTGAGTGTTGTCAATGGGCAAATGTTGAGGCTGGATCCTCCGTCGATTAGAACCTTGGTAATGAAATAATCTTCACATTGCACAGTGGTGTGTAGTGTCTTGTTGTGACTTAGCCATTCAGGTGGCAGCTCATCCTCGTGGAAAGTGATCTTGTGACTTTCCAGCACCTATCCTACCATGTTGGCCATTTCTCCACTGGTGATGTTATTAGGCACATATGCTTCATTCAACACTCTTATCAAAGCATTCATGTGTGCTTCCGAGTTTTGTAGCAATGACAGGATGGCTATTTTGGGCTGGAGTCTTGTTCGGCTGATCTATGACTGAATATTCATTGGCTTGCACCTTTCTCAAAAGATCATCTGGACCTGTTTCAATGATGGGTGGCATGTTGGAAGCATGTTTTCTAGACTCTGCCAAGTGTTCAGGTGTATAGACCCTACCGGTCCTGGTCATCCCCTGTGATGCACCAGCTTCTTCCATCTTGACCTTACCTTTCCTTCTTGCTTCAGCCACGTAGTCCCAAGGTACTGCATTAGTGTTGAAAAATGGTGGGGTTGACACTGTCACTGTAATTGGTGCGGCTATCTTCACTTCAAATGGGACAGGTGCCGTGGCAGGTGGCATTACCTCAACCTCAAATGGCACAGGTGCATCCGCAGGTGGTGCCACTTAAAACTTGAATGGGACTGACGCAGCTACCTCAACATCTCCTAACGGCTGAATCTGGACTATGATGGGATTAAGTGTAACCGCTGGCTTCTTTGGGTCATCACCTTCTTTGATCAATCTGATCGACCCCTCTAGGTCCCATTCTTCCTCTATCTCTATCATGTTAATGCCTCCACCCCTATGGTCTGGGAGTGGATTTTTGTGAACATTGGGACTAGTTTCCTTTGCTTGGATGACCTTATTATCAATCAGAGACTGGATTTTATCCTTCAGTGAACGGTATTCATCAATTGTATGCCCCTTCATGCCCGAATGGTATGCAAAGGTTTTATTTGGATTAACTGATTGGGATGGATTTTCATGGTTTATAGCAGGGATAGGAGTAACATAACCAGCAACTTTTAATCTTTCGTACAGCTGGTCAATAGTTTCAGCAATGGCAGTATATTGCTTGGGCGGCCTGCGGTCAAAATTGGGTCGAGGTCTTGGAAAATTTTGGCGAGCAGGGGGTGACTAGAAGTGAGAGGGTTGAGAGTTGTATGTATTATAAATAGTGGCTGGTTGGGAATATTGGGAGACGTGGGTTGATAAGCAGTTAAGGGTGACGGTTGATATGTTGGCGGAGGTATTGGCTGATATGTAGGTGGGGGTGCTTGGTATGTGAGTGGGGAAGTTCGATATACCAACAGGGATTTTGGTCCCTGTGCAACCATTACCGTCCCTGTATCTTTTTTCTTGGATATACCACCATACTGCAAGGCTTTGTTGGTGGCTTGTAGTGCTTCGAAATTAGTAACCATTCCGCTCTTAATCCCTTCTTAAATGCTTGATGATGTCAGAGAATTTGTGGTTTTCAACTACCATCAGCCTCGCATAATACTGCCGATCCTGTGCCCGGACGAAGAATTTGTTCATTTGTTCTTCATCTAGGGCAGGCCTGACCTTGGCTGCTTCAGATCTCCAGCGAGTAGCATACTCGCGAAAAGTTTCGGTGGGCTTCTTCTTGAGGTTCTGGATATAAAATACGCCTGGAGCATTCTCTGTGTTGAACCTGAATCGATCCATGAAATCTGAGGCCATGCCTACCCAGTTGGACCACTTCTTAGGGTCTTGGCTGATGTACCAAGACAAAGCATCTCCGATGAGGCTTCTCATGAACAATTTCATGAAAATCTTCTCGTCTCTTCCTACTCCAACCAATTTATCACAATAGGTTCTCAAATGGACCCTAGGATCAACTGTACCGTTGAACATCTCGAACTTAGGAGGTTTGTAACCCTCTGGTAGTTCAACATCAGGATGTATGTAGAGATCTTCATAGTTCAATCCCTCAACTCTTTTACTTCCTTCGACGCCCTAGACTCGGCTAGTCAGTCTCTTGAGTTCATCGGCCAAGTTCTTAATGAGCTTATCCTTCTCACTGGATTCAGGTATGTAATAAATGGGTTGGGTGGGGTGAGGTAGAGTCTCCACGTATATGGGGTTGTTATGATGGCCTGGCGCCTGAGCATAGAGGTGGTCATTTGTGGAGTTTTGTGGTTCAAGGATGATCAGTGGGGTGTTTCTCAGAGTGTGGAAAGTGTTGCATTGTGGTGGAATAGTTTAATTTTTTGGTGGAGTTGTACGGTGGTGAGTTGTGGGAGGGTTCTGTTTGTTTGGGGTATTCTGAGGAGGTATGGGGTTTTGGGTGTTCGAATGATTGAAATCTGGAACACTAAGTGAGAAGGACAGATTTGCCAAGTTTCGCACATGTTCAAGCTCCCCTTGGAGTTTCAACAACCTTTGCTCGAGTTGTGACATAGCATCATTCTGAACTTGAGTACCTTGATTGTCAGGAGCTTCTGTTCGTTCAGCTGTCATTGTGTTTTCCTTTCTGATATTTCTCAAATCTTCCATTTTTCCTTTGCCTTTACCTTTGCCTTTAGGTGGACTAGGAGGAGGAGAAGGTGGAGGGCCCCTGGATCTTGTGTGATATGATGATGATGCCAGAATGCACGAACCAACCTTTGGGGAGAGGAATAATCAAAAAGAAAGAAAGCAAAAACAAAAGGTAGCCAAGTCAGTGAGGATCATGAGAAAATATTACAGTATTTACACACACATTGCAGGAATATAAAAGCGTGTCCTAATTTGGGAGCCTCGTTGTGCCCGAGGTAGGCTTAGCGACAAGTTTATTTGGAGAACTTAGATGCCAATAATTGCCTTATTTCATTAATGTAAAATTTGATAAATCTAAAACGACACTAAATAAGATAAGTCACTAATGGCACTTGGCCTTATTACATTTGAAAAAGCAAGTAAATCTAATCTACTTGGTCCCAGAAGGACCTTCCCCAGTCTTGATCTTCTTGGCTCTATCGATCAGGTTCTCCAGATCGTGCATGCCCAACAGCAGGTATACTCTTGCTAGTTTCCCTCCTTCGCTTCCCTCAACATTCTGGCAGTCGGCGACTCTTTTCCTCGTCTTCGCCTCTAACTCCATCAGACCCTGCTCCAAATATTCCAACCTTTCATTAGATTTGATAGCCCTTTCCTTCCACTCATTGATCAGTTCCATATCAGTCTTGTGTTGCTCCAGATGCTTGGCCTCGGACTCACGAACCCTTTTGCGCAGTTTATTGTATTTCACTTGGGCCTCAGCAACTTTGTCTATGACCCTGTTTCCCTCACTGATTCCCGGCTCAACTATCCCTGCTATGATGTCTTCCAACCATGATAGGTAAAAGCGTACATGACCTGCGTGGTATCTATTTGGCTCGATGGTGTCCTTTTCTATAATAACCTTTAGATGCCACATATGTTGAGCTTCACATTTGTACAGGATGTCGTCGTCCTGAAAATCTACCCTGTAATGACTCATTTTAGAAACTCGCGTTATGACTTGCTTCCTACCTGCCTGTCTCATAACCCTGATGGGAACATAAGGGTATATGCCCCTTTAAACCGATCAACACCAGGTACGGAGCGTCCCTCGATCTAATGATGAAATCACTGGTAGGGAACCATTTGAACATCCATTGAACCTGGTCCACAGTCAAATTGTCAAAAAACTGCGCCCATTCTGTAGCATTTTTCGTTTGAGCAAACTTTTCTGGGATGTAGGTCATTCTCTTAGGGTGATGGAAGGTTATATGATCATTCCACGCCCTTCGTAGAAAATCTTGACGATATTGACCCCTTTGGAGATGCTCCAATAACCAAATCTGTAGTAGCAAATTACAACCCTCAAAGTATTTGAACCCCTTCTGGCAGCGGTCGAAGGCTCGGTATATGTCTGCCATGATCATAGGGATAATGGTATATGTTTTCCCCTCGATCCCCTCCATTAAGGTTTTGGCTACCATATCCAGCTTAGTGTGAATCCTGTTTCCTTTGCTTGGAAATACTATCATACCAGGAAGCAAACAACGAACACAAAAACCCTGCGGTGAATATGACTCAAGGAAGTAATAGAGAAGTCATTGTGAAAGTTACTATAGGATTTGCTATGGTCGTATCGTTCATAGAGATAGCCAAAAGGTATGTAGGACTCTGTCAGGCACTCTAAATCATCGTTCGTTTTCAAACCCATCATTTTCAGGAACCCCCTAGCGGCACGGTTTTTCGGCACCAACAAACCTGGACTGTCCCAAGGTAATCCCGTGAAGCCTTCTATCTCTTCCAAGATGGGGGTCATTTCTATGTTTCCAAAATGGAACACATACCTTTCTCTGTCCCAGAACATAATGGCTGCTTCGATCAACATATTGTTCGGTTGGATATCCAGTAAAGAGGGTAAGTTTCCGAGGACCCTATTCACATGGTATTTGTCACTTGGCGAAAGGTCTTCCCACCAATCCAGCAACAATGGTAGTATTCTTTGGACCATGCCAAACCTGGGGACTTCGTGCCTCATTTTCTGCAAAATAGATAAGGTTAGACCATTTCCCCTCCCGATTCAACTACTTATACATAAGTGATTAGCATATTGGCACTTATTTCTCCAAATTAATGCACAGATCATGGTTGCGTCCGTTGGGATTATGGAAACCCCAGTGGACTTTTGGACAAGGCTTTTCCTAAAGGTTATTATGAGGACAACATATTAACCCGGCTAAGTTTGACCATGATGCATGTACAGTTATAATCAGAGTAAGGTTACTATGGAGGTCTATATTGGTACCCTCAAGCGGACAACTTGAGGGGAAAAGGCACGGAACCGTCGACTGCACCGTTGATCGACTAGTTTTACCGCAAATAAGCCTTTTCGAATTTAGAAGGTGATATAAAATGGAATAACGCAACCACTCAGTAAGCGTTGCTATAGGATTTGTATAGGCACGAGTGGAACATGATTATGCAGCAATAAACATGTTGTCACGTATTTGCACATTATGAAAGTGATAAATACAACAGTTATGATTGAAAAGAAGTTACAAAGGAAAACAAAAAGAAACATGTCAGTTTCATTTAAAAGAATAAATACTTGGGAAAGTAATCAATTAATTGCACATAAAGGGGAAAGGGAAAGGGTGCAGGTATTTAACAAAACCAGGCATACTTAGATGAATTCACAAAAAAAAATGGTTTGTAATGGTAAAAGCCTAGACTTCCCCAGCAGAGTCGCCATGCTGTCGTGCCCCCCTCTTTCCTCTCCTTTCGGATCGATTAGGGTTTTTGAAATTATTGGGACAACTCATTTCCTTTTGGGATAAGGGATGTGAAGGATTTGAAGAGTCGTCACCTAATGAATTAAGGTGTGTTAGGGCACCTATTAAGGGTCACAATAACACTAATTGAATAACCAATGATTGGGTAAGGGCTTGAAACTACTCCAAGGGGAAGGTGTTAGGCACCCCTCAAAGTCCACAACTGTGGTTCCCGGCCAAACAAGCTTTGTGAATTCAAGCAAGTAGCAAATAGGCAGTCAAAGTATACACATGGAAACAAGTAATGGTTTTGAAAAAGATTCGCAGTCTAAGCACAGATATGTAATAAAGTTTTGAAAGATTTATGGTCTAAGCACACATATGTAGGGAATAGGGGAGTCCTAAGTGGTTTATCTTATAGGATCACATCAATGCAATGCCCGGTAATCACTCCTCAATGAGGGGCCACACGTGGCATTAGCGCACCGGTCATCATATCCATATCTACTATTTACCCCACCCCTTAGCGGTTATTAAGCGAGTTTGTTTAACGCATTCTAAGCGTGCTTTTACCCATCCCTTCCTGTGGTCCTGGAGGAATTTAGGACCTCTAGATATAGGCAGTTCTAGACAGACCCCTAAGGTTTTAAAAGGATAAAATTCTAAGCGACAGGCAAGAAAAAATAGGATTAATCAGATAAATGCAGGAACACAATTATGAGGCCTACATTTACCTCCACAAGTAATGCACATAATCAGCACGTCTCAAACACAAACAAGAGGCAGTTTTATTAGACATGATCCTAAGACAGGATATCTAAGCGAATATCAATGCACAGAAATATGCAGCTTTATTTCATAAACTCAGAAGCAGAGCCCTAACTAATCAGTTTGCCTACTGATTTTAAGCATGTTAACCTTTAGACAGTTCAGAAGTTGTTTTTGCCTAAAAGCATGTTGTTTTAGGTGTTACGAAAATGCAGGGATTGTTACCAGTTTTATCTAAAACAAGATAATCATATGCAAGATTGTTTTATTCCTCTTTTCATGAATCAGTAGTTTAAAATAGGAGTGGCTAAGAAAATACGAACGAAATCCTAGAGCATGGTATCTAATATGCACATATAAAATGCATAATGGTTAAGACATGATTTTGGGATGTGTAGAATTCTTAAAGCATGATTTCTAAAATGCACAGAGAATTACAGAGTTGTTAAACACGATTTATCAAGGCACATGTAGCAACAGTTTACGTTAATTATCCTAAGAGCAGGATTTCTAAGTGGTAAGCATATGCATGCATTAAGGACATATTGTACGTTAAAGCAGTAAACATGTTTGGCATGGTTTGAATGAATGTGTTGGTCCTAAGCATGGATTCCAATGCAGATATAGGGAATGTAAAAGCCTAAGGCGTGATTTCTACCTAATGATAGTATATATAACTACCCTCCCCATTTCACTAGCCAACCTCAATATCTGTTTATAATAATTATTACAAACCAACAGCTAAATGAATTAAATAAATAGATAGAAAAGAAGAAGTTAAACTATAGGGAGCCTGAAGTAGCCTAAATGTACCAAACTTTCCATTGCCTCAAATGCCAAAGTCATAGCCTTTCTCATGTCCGGGTGTGTCAGAGTTCCCTAAGGACCTCAAGGATCTCGGGCAGTGCTCACACCCAGATTTCATAACCAGTAAGTGCAGTGTGGAAGAGCCAGCTCCAGTGCATCAGAGTTGAGAGGGATCTCACAGGGATCCCAAAGCAGTCACACACTGGAGGGGCAGAACTTAAGGACCTAAGAGTAGAGTGAGAGTGTTTGACATAGTTTTGAAAAGGTTTTAATAGGAAAGCAGTGTTTGAAAAACTCTCTGTTGAATGAAGAAGTCTTATAAAAATAGGAGTTTTTTAATAGTAAAATAGTTTTGACAGGAGTTGTGTAATCAAACAAACAACAGATCAAACACGGAGCCAAACAGGTTCAGCAATACCCAAATAACAACCCTTCACACCGGGATAATTGGGGACTGGGGACACATAATACACATATAATAAACAGAATTCCTTTGCAAGTAAGAGGTGGTTAATAGTGCAAATAGTAAGACATGGATTCAGGAGTGCTAATTACAAAACAGTTATAGAATCATAAGTGCTTTAGGGGGTTCATGGGATTGGGAGATGACATAGTAGGAATATGAATTTTAGAACAAACAATAGAAGACATAGTTGTATAAAGCAAAATTGAGCATATAATCGGAACAACTTAAGGTAACAATTGCACAATAGGTGCATACCAGAACTAGGCAACTTATAGACAAGCATTCAAAGACAGAGTAGAGTCACATGGCGATAGATTACGCAAGAAGTAAACATGTTCATAAATAGGCTGATCCTAAAAAGGGGTTGGAACATAACTAGTATACTAAGTAAAATAAGTTAAACACATGTTAAGAAGCAAACAATAGACAGAAACAGATTAGTAAAATGATAAACTAAAGCAGTAGAAGAAACACATCGATTTTGGAACTTGAATTTAAAATCAGAACATACCAGTAAGGAGAATATACACAAAGTGAAGAACAGGAAAATGCAATAGTTAGCCTTGGCTTGCAGCCGCTAATTCAGTAACAATAGCAAGTAACAAAAGTAAGCAAAAGATTTTTTGAGTGTACGAGAGATGTGAACTAATGTTCATTCATGTATGTATGAGTAATGAGAGTAGAAGAGAGCAATATATATAGTAGTTTGAAAGCTAAGTAAAATAAGGTAAGAATCAAAATTGTACAGTGATTATGAAACCCGGAATCAATTAGAGTAAAATCAGTCCAAGTCTTCCCTTAATTAAGGGAATCAGTTCAAAGGTAAAGATTAGGTAACGAGTAAGGAAAGAAATCATGTAGAGCTGGACCATAACAAATAAGGAAATAATTCAAACACACTAGGTATAGAGTAAGCAATTAGGGATAGATACATAAGGTCTAATTAAGGAAACAATCAGTAGGAACCAATTAATAATATAGTCAATCACATAATAAGGTAAGAAAATAGTTTACAGTTTGTAAAAACAGGAAAAGGTAACCGGAAATCAGTAGAGAATATCAACACAGGAAATCAGGGATTCAAACAATCAAAGAATAGCACTGACTAAGAGAAATAGTGTAGATTCCCATGAATAAACAAATAAACCCAAACACAAACAGAAGGAATCAGAAAATATGAAACCCTAATGGACATATTAGGGTAAAAAATTAATCGAAGCAGAACCCAAGAGAATCAAACATACAGACAAGTTGAGCGAATAGACAGTAAAGATGAACCCAAAACCCAAAACTAAAGCTAGAAAATTAGGGGGGTTTTAACATAATTAGTTAGGTTAAGGGAGAACCTAAATGAAAATCGTTTAAACACAATAAAAATCATAGAATAACACTTAAAAATAAGAAAAAATCATTTTGAAGAGAAGTTCAGAAACCCTAGTTATGAAGATGAAGAGACGCTTCGAAAATCAAAAAGGTTTTCATAGAAAAACAGTAAAATAGCTCGATTATATTCAGATCTGTTACAGATCTAAAGAGACAAGAGGTGAAGTTAGGGTTTTGAGAGAGATAACCCAGAGATAGAGAGATTCCGGCTTAGAAGCCATAGATTTAGTAATAAAATAGGACGATCTTACTCAATCGAGCCATGGTGGCCTGAGAATGGTGAGAATAGGCCTAGGGGTGAGTGAATGGCCACTGGTCCCCTTGAGGACCTCAAGACAGCAAGAATCCCGGCCATAGGAGAGCCATTAGGGATAGGAGTGGTGGTGAGTCACCATTATTAACGGTGAGCAAACAACCGGCGGAGAGAGGTTAGGGTTAGGCAGAGGGAGTTTTGAGAGAGAAGGAGAGGGGTGACGGCGAGTGAGTGAGGAGTGAATAAGAGGTTTGGGGGGTCCTCAGGTTAATTTAGGAAAGAACGAATCCGCGCCGTTGATCAAAATTGATCAACGGCCAAGATTTAATCAGCATTGGGTCAGGTAAGATTTAGGGATTGGGCCTGGGTATTTGGGCTGGTCTAATTAGGTGTTTGGGTTGGTTTGGTTAAGGAATTTGGGCTGGTTTAAATAGGTTATAATTGAAATGAAATGGGGCTATTTGTTAAATACCCAATTTGAATTAGTTAAAATAATTTATAAAATAGCTAGTAATTATAAAAAATGAATTCATGCATAGAAAATAGTTTAAAATGATTATTTAGTATTTTAAAATACAAAGGACTAATTTCTGGTAAAAATAGTATAAAATTATATGTTTGGGCTATAATTGCAAAGTCATTGCAATTACAGCCAAAAGATGCCAATTTGGCTAATTACGGAATAATTAAATCAAGAAATATTTTTGAAATCATTTGTGATACAATTTTATAATTATTTATTGACAATAAAATACTGGACAAATTAATAAAACATAGAAAAATTATGGCAAAATACCAATCGCTAGTAATGCATGATTTTGAAGGTATATATGCAATTAAGAATATTTTGAAAAAAATTGGGTATCAACAATAACAACACACTCAGTTTGATCCTAACAAGTAGGGTCTGGAGAGGGTAGTATGTACGCAGACCTTACCCCTACCTAATGCAGGTAGAGAGGTTGTTTCCAATAGACCCTCACCTTAAGAAGGGTAAGAAGAAGAAGAGGAAAGCAAGGAAGGAAGAAGGATGGAAGAGAAAAGAAAAAGGGAGAGATAAAAGAAGTAGTACCAAATAATAGCAACAGGGAATACAATACCTGAGGCAAACAAAACCACATAACGTAATAAAAATTTAAGAATATGAAGGGACATTCATGCTACTAAGACTATCGGTGAACAACTATAAACTACCTACTAACCTTCTACCTTAATCCTCAACCTCCACACCCTCTTATCAAGGGTCATGTCCTCAGTGAGCTGAAACAGCGGCATGTCCTGCCTAATCACCTCTCCCCAGTACTTCTTAGGCCTACCTCGACCTCTTCTCTAACTCTCCATGGCCAACCTCTCACACCTCCTAACATGAGCATCAATGTTTCTTCTCTTAACATGTTCGAACCATCTCAGCCTCGACTCCCGCATCTTATCCTCCACGGAGGCTACTCCCACTCTGTCCTGGATAGCTTTATTCTTAATCCTATCTCTCCTGGTACACCCACACATCCATCTCAACATCCTCATCTCTGGTACTCTCATCTTCTGCACGTGGGAGTTCTTGACTGGCTAACATTCAGCCCCATACAGCATAACCGGTCGAACCACCACTCGGTAAAACTTACCCTTAAGTCTTAGCAGCACATTCCTATCACACAAAACACCGGAAGCGAGCCTCCACTTCATCCATCCCGCTCTGATGTGATGCGCGACATCTTCGTCAATCTCCCCGTTAACCTAGATAATAGACCCGAGATAATTAAAACTCTCTCTCTCTTGGGGATAACTTGAGCATCAAGCTTAACCTCTACGTCTGCATCATGGGTCCCGTCACTGAGCTTGCACTCTAAGTATTCTGTTTTGGTTCTACTCAGTTTGAAACCTTTAGACTCCAAGGTCTGTCTCCAAACCTCCAACCTCGTGTTAACTCCATTACGTGTCTCGTCAATCAACACTATATCATTGACAAATAGCATGCACCAAGGCACCTCCCCATGGATGTGATGCGACAGTACATCCATTGCCAAGGCAAATAAAAATGGGCTAAGAGTCGATCCCTGGTGCAACCCTATCACCACAGTGAAATGCTCCAAGTCACCACCCACAGTGCTCACCCGAGTCTTAGCATCATCGTACATATCCTTAATTACCCTACTGTACGCTACTGAAACACCGCTAACCTCCAAACACCTCCACAGGACATCCCTCGGAACTTTATCGTATGCTTTCTCAAGGTCAATAAACACCATATGCAAATCTTTCTTCCTCTTCCTGTACTGCTCCACTAATCTCCTTACTAGATGAATCGCTTCCGTAGTCGAATGCCCCGGCATGAATCCAAACTGATTCTCGAAAATAGACACACACCTCCTCACCCTGGCCTCCACCACCTCTCCCAAACCTTCATAATGTGACTCGACAATTTGATACCCATATAATTGTTACAATTTTGGATATCACCCTTGTTCTTGTAAAGCGGAACCATCGTACTCCACCTCTATTCTTCGGGCATCTTCTTTTTCTTAAAAATAACATTAAACAGCCCAGTCAGCCACTCCAAACCTGCAGGCCCCGCACTTTTCCAGAATTCCACCGGGATTTCGTCTGGCCCCGTCGCTCTGCCCCTGCACATCTTACGCATCTCCCCTTCCACCTCCTCTACCGTAATCCGCCTATAGTACCCAAAATCCTGCCGACACTCGGAGTGCTTCAACTTACCCAGCACAATGCATCTATCCCCCTCCTCATTCAATAGTTTATGGAAGCATGTATGGTATCTTCTCCTAATGAGTGCCTCGTCCATCAACACTTTTCCATCCTCGTCCTTGATGCACTTTACTTGGTCTAAGTTGCGGGCTTTCCTCTCCCTAACCTTGGCTAACCGGTACAACCTCTTGTCCCCGCCTTTGCCCTCGATCTCCTCGTATAAATGAGCAATCATATTCTTACCCATCGTAACTGCTAACTTTTCCTCTTTCTTTTCCTTTCTGTAACACTTCTGGTAAGTCCTTTTTTCCTCTTCGTTTGTACTCTCTACTAGCTTCAAATAAGCAGCTTTCTTAGCTTCCACTTTACCTTGAACCTCTCCATTCCACCACCAGTCCCCTTTATGACCCCCAGGAGAGCTCTTCGTGATCCCTAAGACCTCTCTAGCAGCTACCCTAATGCAATCTGCAGTTGTGAACCACATACTAGACGCGCCTCCCTACTCATCCAGGCCCTCATAGCCAACAACCTCTCCCCTGACTCTTGAGCTTTGTCCTTGGTCAAGTTAACCCATTTTATCTTAGGTTGCTTGCATCCTGCCCTCTTCCTTCTACTCCTATTGATCTCCAGGTCCATAACTAGGAGCCTATGTAGAGTCGTGAGGTGCTCATTTAGGATGACCTTGCAGTCAGTGCACAGACCTTTAGAGAAGATAATCAATCTGAGTCTTGCCCCTTGAATTTCGGAAAGTGACCAGGTGCTCTTCCCTCTTCGGAAAACTTGAGTTAGCTATAACCAAATCAAAAGCTCTAGCAAAATCCAACAGTGAATTACCTCCCTCATTCATATCCCCAAAACCTTACCTGCCATGCACATCATCACAACCCCTAGCACTAGCCCCAACATGACCATTGAAATCTCTGCCAATGAACAACTTCTCTGGGTGCGAGATACTACGCACCATCTCGTCCAAATCCTCCGAGAATTGCTTCTTGACCTCCTAGTTCAAACCTTCCTGAGAAGCGTATGAACTAATCACGTTCACAGTAAACCCACCAACTACCAGCTTAATACTCATCAACCTATCATTTACCCTCCTAACCTCAACCACGAGCTCCCTGAGGTCCCTGTCTACTAAAATACCTACCCTATTTTTATCCCCAGTGCTCTCTGAGTACCATAGTTTAAACCCGGCTACATATCGTGCCCCAGTACACTTCCATCTAGTCTCCTGAACAGACGCAATGTTGATATTCCTCTTCTGAAGAATCTTACCTAACTCCATAGACTTCCCCGTCAACGTCCCAATGTTCCAAGACCCAATTCTCAACCTAGAGGCTTTCTTACCCCCTTCCCACCCCTAGACCTCACCCTAGGGGTGTGCATTTGATTTATCGATTCGATTTTGACCCTTATCGATAATTACTTATCGATTATCGATTTATACATATGCTTATCGTTATCGTTTCAATAAGGTTTTGATTTTTTCGATTTATCGATATTTGGGGCTTATCGATTCGGTTATCGATTACACCAATAAGAAGAAAATAAAGGAAGAATTCTTGAATTAATAGCAAAATAGTAACCAGTAGACAGAGAAGCTCGGAGAATCCTATATAAGGTTGCTATTACACTGAAGAATATTTTCTCTCTTTTACGTTTTTTTCCTAAGCTTGACTAGCAATAATAAAGACATTTAAATATTCGGGTTCATCAATACAGACACACACTGGCAACAATTATTTACATATTCGGATATCATTTCAAACCGTATAATGACAATGCATCAAAAAGAATAGAAACCAATTCCTGGTAAAAAATGAAATAAACGAAATATCCTTCTATACATGGCCAGTTTTCATATCAGATTTTCCATTCAGTCGTCCGGCTTTCTTTTTCCCTATTTATCTTTTCTTTATAGTAAATATCAAAACAAAGATATCAAAATGTAAACACTAATTCTAACGAAAGTGGTTTAATGATCTGGGATAGACTATGGTGCGCACTTGGCAAAGCTTTCTGAATGAATAACCCTGACAAAATATGTAAGTCCACAATTATAGTAGTAGTTCTAGTAAGAAATTGCTTCATGCTTCATTCTTTACATCCTACTATAATGTTCAGTACACGCTGAATTGAGTATTCAAAAAGTGTCAGCACACTAAAAACAAACAGAACAAGTTACAAATGCTTTTACAACAATCAGAAGTCACCAACCTGCTACTAACTAATAACAAACAATCTCAAATAAAGTGAACATGTTGTCAAACCCTTTAGTGACAGGCTAAAGCCACAGAATCAAACAATCTCAAATAATTTTAATACACCTACAATCAGAATGTTAAGCGAAGAACTGCTGGAGAATTACACAAACTTCTCATGACAATGTCCAACAAGTAGAATTACACATTACACAAAAAGTTTGACATCTGCTGGAGACCATGCTGCCAGGATTAAATTTAATCCAGCAAATGCAATATCATCCTACAAAAATAGATCACGATGAGATGAGAGGACGACCAGCACAAAAATACTACACAATCTACTCTGCTCTAGATTGATCGCATAGTTTCTACCAAGCTTTAAACCCGAAAGAAATTAAGAAAAATATTAATAACATTGTAATGCATCACATTCTTTTACAAGTATATTATTTAAAACGGAGAACTTACATAGCAGCTAACAAACTCTAGCAAACATCGTCGGTGGAAGCTTCTTTGTCAAGATTAGTAAAATCTAATAAGAATATATATTAACAAGTCAAGCAATTAATATATTATTTAACTATCTTAAGCAATACAATAAAATTAATTAAAATATACATACCTTCCTCGAGTGTCTCGAGAAAATCTAAATCTTCCTCAACATTTACTGGAAGCGATTTACTTCGAAGCCAATCTTGAAGGCACACTAGAGTTTCAACCAATTTGGGAGTTAATGAACTCCTAAATTGGTCAAGAATATGCCCTCCGGTACTAAATGCACTTTCAAATGCCACACTTGAAATAGGAATAGCAAGCACATCTCGAGCCATCTTACCAAGAATAGGAAATCTAGGTGAGTTCACCTTCCACCAAGCCAAGATATCAAAGTCCGGTCTTTCATTTTCAGGATCTTCTGCAAGATACTTTTCCAATTCTGTTTTAGAATCCACACCTCCACTTGCGGCTTTATGTTTCCTTATTTCATCTAAGAGTGCACCTAAACCAGTTGAAGTTTCCATTGTGCTGAATGAAGAGCTTGGTAAAGAGGTAGAAACTTTACCACCAGTATCTTTTGAAACCGACTTAGAGACATACTCATTAAACAATGAACTCATATAAGTATGAACCTCTTTTTCAATAATTTTCCCTTCATCATCTCCAAACATTCTTTTAAGTACAAAACTAACAGTAGTAAACTTGTAGCGAGGATCCAAAACACAAGCAATGAAAATCATTTTGTTCATTTTTTTTGTTACACCCCAATACTTCTCAATTTTTTTCCAANTGGGCATTCGATGTTACATAAAGTGACCCGGACACCTTCAAAGTGAGATTATAAAATATTTCAAGAAATTGTGCAATTCTCTTTACTTCATCCCAATCAGTTCTTGTAAGAATACCTACAGGCTTTCCATCTGAAATGACATCAAACATAAGATAACGTGACAAGTCGGTATCACAATCAGAATATTCTTTAATTGCACGCTCATATTCAATAGCCCTGCTCAACATCAAGTAGGTGAAATTCCACCTTGTAGGAACATCTAACCATAAAGACTTCTTGACAATATTTTCACTTTCACAACATTCCTGAAACTTCCTCAACCTAGCAGGAGACTGTCTAATGTATCTGACTACACATCTAACACGAGCAATAGAAATACCTGACTCTTTTAAACCATCTTTCACAATAAGATTTATAATATGTGCCATGCATCTCATGTGAAGGTGTTTGCCATTCATGGAATTGGTTCCCCAATCATCTAATTTGTCAGACAACTTCTCCACGATCACATCATTTGAACTAGCATTGTCAACTGTGACAATGAAAATATTTTGCAAACCCCTCACGCAAATAATCAATCACCTTGCCATATCTTCACCTTTATGACTAGTAATTGGAGAAAAGTTAATAATTCTTTTATGCATAATCCGTTCACTATCAATCCAATGGGCTGTGATGCACATATAGTTAATTTTTTGAATAGAAGTCCATGTATCAGTGGTAAGACTTACTATTTGACTTGTTCCTTTAAGAAACTTCATTAATTTATTTATTTTTCCACATTAAAAAGAGCAAAACAATCCCGTGTAATAGTAGTACGGGAAGGAATATGAAAACAAGGTTGTGCCACTTTCATAAAGTTTCTAAAGCCTTCTTCTCAACAAAACTAAATGGAAGTTCATCAACAATCACCATACGACACAAAGTCATCCTACACTCTTCTTGATCAAATTTCCATGGAATAAGACCATCTTTATTACTCCCCGGTAATATTTGATACTGTAATAGTTTTTGACCTTTTTCAACTTTATAAGGATTCTTTGGACATTTATCGATATGACTATTCATTTGTGTCGTACTTTTGCTTTTTGTCTCAAAATATTCTTGTCCACAAAATCTACATACAAATTTATTATTTCCTTTAGCATCAACTTTTTCTTCAAAAACATCCCATGCCGAGATCGTTTTTTCCTTTGTTTTGTAACTTTCGAGTGAGTAGTTGCAGCAGTAGACTCGGAACCTCTACTTTCATCAGCCACTTTATCAATTTTATCATTTTCAGCCATATGAAGTGAATGAAGAATGTAACTTACAATCTTAAACGAGTTGAATGAAGCAAAGCAAGACGAAGTCAACACTCCTCGCTCTTCAATCTACATATCAAAATAAAATTAAAAAACTTAACTGAAATTCAAGAAAAAATGGCATTTATGATGCGAAATTGCACTGTATAGTGTATAGGAATGAAAAACCTACTAATATTATTAGTGTCCAGAAAAAGGAGATAAGGAGAGGAGACACTAGTAATGCGTCTGGCCGCCTCTTTTAAAGAGTCATCAACACACTTTGGACTTTATTTGAATTAATTCATTAGAATGTTATATATCTATGCATATGAAAATGTGCACTTAGAGGTGGACGTCGATCGGTCCGATCGGTTATTATGAAAGTACGGTTCAAGGAAATTTATGCTTCTCTGGAAATGCTGCAAACAGTAGTTGGAAGTTATTCACATAACGATATTTATTCACATAACAAGGCTTGAAATGCTCCAAACAGTAGCAAAATAGAGCAGAACACACTGTGTAGTGTGTAGAATTACAAAAAAGGAGGGACTTCACGTCCAAACTCCAACAGGACTTGAAGTCCAAACATGTTCTGAACACAGCAGCAAAATCTAGCTGCAACACGACTTCACGTCCAAACTCCAAACTACCTCAGATTTCATTTCCCCCTCTTCGGACTGACAGAAATACAAATTACCTCATCTTGAAATAGGCCAGCAAAATCGATTACACAAAGAATGAAACTGAAAATGTTACCAGAGATTATGAGTCAGATTTCTTAGACATTTAGAGGCATATCAGTATCAGATACTTGCAAGTAAAAAAAAATCGAGAAAGCTCATTTGGAGAAAGAGAATTACCAGATCTATGGGAGAAAGGAGGAATTTTGAGTGAAGATCTCGGAACCCAAACTTCAGTGAACGATCTCGGTCCTAAGGAATTTTGAGTGAAGATCTCGCAGCCAGTGCTGAAGCCTGAACCAGTGAACCTGAACGACTGAAGTCTCTGAACTCTGAAGAGGAAATAATAGGGTGGTGCGGTACTGTGGTCGACGGAAGTCTTGAAGAGGAATTAGGGATTAGGGAGGAAATTAGAAATAAGGGTACTGGGGTTCTGGCCGTCTGGGTTCTGTTAGGGTAAAGGAAAGTGGAAATAATAAGTTAGTGTAAAAGAAAGGGGTATTATAGAAAGGGGTATTATAGAATAAGGGTATAGTTATCTTTTTAGTATATCTTATCGGTTTATCGAGAAACCGATAACCGAAGAAGACAAAATCGAAATCGAAATCGATAACTCGATAATAAAATTTTTGAAATCGAATTCGATATCGATAAACCGATAACAAATAATCGATTTGATTTATCGATAAACCGATTTGAATGCACACCCCTACCTCACCCCCAGCCCCACCCAAGGACATGACCTTACTCTCACATCTTCCACTACCGCCACTATAAGCAAAAGGTATTAGGTAAACACTACCACTAAGAGCCAATAACGGGAACGAAGGACTACAAGCTACGAACCCGAGAGCTAAAAACAACTCAAATGAGCGACTATGAGAGCAGTAACGCGAGCAGGCACTAGAACAATGAATCTACCACGTCTACGAAACTACCCCTATGCAAACACAGAATTAAAATGAATAGATGAATCCTTAAGCTTAAAACACTAGTAAAAAAGATAGAAAAAGCAATCAATCCAATCAAAATTGTCGGCAAGGCAACAGTAAATAGATGTGTGCAAATACAGTTCAAGAAAGATAGAATATGAATCACAATCGGGATGTCCGGACGCGCTTCCAAACCGGCTGAATACTGCTGCTCCCGAACCCGTGAGTATGAAATTTCGGCGATTTGTCAATTTCACCGGAATTTCACCGCAAATAAAAACATAGTACCGTCACAGTGAATATGTCCGGATCTTCTTGATGAAGCACGAAATAGTGAAAATGCTTACAGTTTATTAATCAAAAGCAGTCTAAAATACCCAAAAACAATACTCCTCTGTTTCAAGATTTCCGTTTGAATTGACAGAGAAATTGTTGCGCTGTGGATCTTCTTGATGGAACACAAAATAGTGAAAATCAATATCTCAATATTGGTCAGTTAGAGAAAATCAACACTTTCTAAAGCATAGATTTCAAGAATTTCAGACTGTCTAAAATGGAAGACAATTCAGGGCTCCGCGAACCGCTACTGGAGAAAGAGAAGACTGACAATTTTCAAGACCAAGTGATACATTTTTACGAAAATCAGAAAATTCCAGCACCAAATTCTTCTCTTTCTTGGTCTATATGGCTATCAATTTCGGATCAGTTCTTGAGTTTGAACAAGTTCTTTTTTTTTCCTGAGACTGTTTCTTTCAGAGAAAAAAAACCTCTCTGTCTTTGAGTATGATGAAATTGGAAAGGATTGCAACAAATGTAGCCAAAATTCCAGTTTTGATTCACAATCAATTCTTAAAAGAAATAAAACAAAAAGAAAAAAACGGAAAGATTAATAGCAAAAAACGTAAAATTAATGAAATTATGTCTCTTGATCATGGGTGAGTTGGGTAAAAAGTATTTAACAGGCTTCCTTCACTCGATTGAGCACTGTTGCGTTTCCCCAGTTTAGGGTATGATATGCACGGACAACTCACGTGCTAAGAGAGTGACAATATCTCATATTCGCACGGACAACTCACGTGCTAGCAATAACAGTACCTCATAATCGCACGGACAACTCACGTGCCGATAGTAACAATATCTCATATCTGCACGGACAACTCACGTGCCAATAGTACAACTCCTCACGCGGAAAGCATGCATACAAGAATACATGTAAATGATCATGAAACATCAAAGTTCATATTCCTGGACTAACATAAGTGACAGATTATGGTGTATGCTTGTGCATGGACTATCACAACTCGAGTCAATCAAGTAAGATGAGAGACAACGAATGGCACGTACGAAACAACACAAAGATAGTATTATGCACGATCACACAAGGTAGGCACACCATTACAAATATCATCAATAAGAACGCCCCCAGGTCATCACAAGTCATCACAAATCATCCTCGACATAGCCCCCTTGCCTCGCCGCGTGCGCAACAATAAAGTAAATGCCCGTTTTGTCTCACCACACGCGCATAATAATATTTTCGCCTTGTCTCGCCACATGCGCAAACCCACATATATAGCCTGCCTTGTCACGTCGCATGTGCAATATCAATAAATAACAATAGCACGAACAACTCACGTGCGAACACCCTCACAATCCTCTCAACAGTATCACGTGTGCCAAAAAATATAACAACAAAATATAACAACTCGCATCACATGTGACTGTATGACACAATATTTCCTTAAAACAATTCCAATACCACAACCACACATATCCCTCGGCTCAACAACATTGAGTACAACATCAACAACAACAACAACAACACGAGAGCACGGCAAGCAAATCAACACAAGAATTACAAAACATAAAGAAACAGAATGAGCTCACAATGAAAGACATGACAAGTAATAATGGTTTCAAATCAGAATAACTTAACAATGAGAGAGATAATATGTTACAATGATATCAAATAAGAGTAACTCAACAGTAGGAGAGATAAAGTATAATAACGACTTCAAATAAGGATAAGTCAACAGTGGAGGAGAATATAATAACTTTAATTAAGGATAATCAACTACGGAAGAGATGACATGGCAATAAAAGAGGAAACAACTTCAATTTAAGCATATAAGAGTACATTTGGAAATAAAGGGTAGAACATGAACCAATCAACTTCAAATAAGAAACGTAAGGGTAAATTTAGCAATGGAGGATTTAACATGATAAGACAACTTCATTTTAATGTACATACCAACCTAAGAGTCTAAATCGGTCAAATTCTCACATATAAGTCATGTACACACTTGTCACCTCGTGTACAGTCTTTCACGTAGTTCAGATAGCGCAAACAAACCAATTCCTACGAGGTAGTTTTCCAACACAACGTTAGGCAAGATACTTTCCTCAAAAGTGCTTAATCAATATTCTAAAATGGCTTACTTCTCTCGGTCAAATCTAATCAAAATCGACTCAATAACATCAAAAAATACAAGAGAAATCAATTTTAATAATTAAAACTAGGATTTTTACACAATTCCTCAAAAAGCCAACAAAAGTCAATCTCGGGCCCGCCCGGTTAAAACTCGGGTCCAAGGGTGATTCCGACTACCTATAACCCCACGAATCCATACATGTATTTTGTTTCAGAATCCGTGTCCAAATTGACTCATAAAACTCAAATTCTCATTTTTCAAAACATAGACAAAGTTTCTCAAAAAATTTTTGATTCTCATATTTTTTATGTTAAAACTCACATATAACCATGTAAAATAGTTGGAAATTGAGAAAAATCACTTACCCAATGATTGTAGATGAAATTCCCTCTTCAAAATCGGCTCCTACCAAGTCTAGGGTTCCAAAATATGAAAAATGAGACCAAAATCTCGTCCCTCAGCTCTTATGTCCAATCGCACGTGTCACAAATGCGACCTAGAGTTCGCATTTGTGAACCCCGAAAATTGCGAAAAATATTTTCGCAAAAGCAAAACACCTCACATCACTGCTACAGTCGCAAAATCCAACACTTTGTTCGCAAATGCGTAGCACAAACACCTCGTAAGTGCGACCTGTCTTATCACAAATGCGAAAAAGCTTGCCCAACCCAACCATCGCAATTGCGAACACTGGATTCGCAAATGCAAACCTAGAAGACTCAACCTATTATCACAAATGCAACTTATATCTCATAATTGCGAGAGCTGCAACACCTGATCACACTAGTAAATTTTCAAGACTCTTCCAAACACTCTGTAACGCGTCCGAAACTCACCCGAGCCCTCGGGCTCCTAACCAAATATCAACACAAGTCTAAAAATATGATATGAACTCGGTCGAACGATCAAACCATCAAAATAACATATGAAACCATGAATCGGTCCTCCAAAATACATGAAATTAACATAAAATTCAAGAACTTTTAAAAACAGAATCGCACATCTGATTCCTACCAAATCAACTCAGAATTACGCCAAACATTGCGGATAAAGTCCAAATGACAAAATGGACCTATTCCAAGTTCCAAATCAGAAATACAAACACGATATTTTTGAAAGTCAACCTACAGTCAAACTTATCAAAATTCTAAGCTTTTAAATTGCCAACCTTCGGCAAAACAACACAAATCAACATACGAACCTCTGAATTAAATTCTAGCATATGCCCAGGTCCAAAATCACGACACGAACCTATTGGAGCCATAAAAATACCGTTACAGGTTTTTTTCATAAAAGTCAAACCTCGGTTAACATTTTTAGCTTAAGTTTCTAAAGCGAGAATCACTCATCCAAATCCATCCCGAAACATCCGAAAATCAAATTCGACCATCCACGCAAGTCATCATAAACAACATGAAGTCATTCAAGACCCCTAACCACTAAACAGATTGCTAAATCTCAAAATTACATGTCGGGTCGTTGCGCTTAGCTTCGATGCTCCCTTATTCGGGAAACACTCATATTGATCCACTAGAAATTCCAGTTCGGAATCAACACGATTACTGAAATGCATTTGACACAAAACCAGATGTTGAACCATGGTATCATGACATAAAACGATTCCTGAAAATAAAGGAATACCAGGAGCATGCCAAGGGAGATTAAAAAAGAACTATTAGGCGGCTCACCGGTGATTTCTTCCTGAATGCGAAAATCATGTACAAAAAGACCCCAGATTTGAACTTATTAAGATGCATAGATTCCACAGAAGCTGAGCGGATCATGAGTGAAGTGCATTCCGTAGTATGTGGACCTCATATGAATGGATATGTCCTGGAAAAATATTTTTCAGGCGAGATATTATTGGCTTACTATGGAGTGAGATTGCTTCAGTTTTGTTTGCAAGTGTCACCAATGCCCGATTCATGGCGACCTAATTCACTCAACTTAGAAAGATTATCTAAGAGTCTAGGAAATAGTATGAAAAGTTGCATTTTGCTCTTTTGAGATACCGCACGGTTGTTCGCACATCTGTTGGTGCAACTCCTTATCTATTGGTATATGAACTAAAGTTGTAATACCCGGTGAAGTCAAAATTCCCTCTCTTCGAATCATTGTGGAATCGGAGATTGAGGACACAGAATGGGTAAAGACCCTTTTGGAACAACTAATGTTGATTGATGAAAAATTTCTAGCGTCAGAGTGTTTTGGCCAATTATAGCAGCAAAGAATCGCACGCGCTTACAACAAGAAAGTGCATCCAAGGCACTTTGAGGTAGGCCTTCTAGTTTTGAAACGCATTATCCCACATCAAGTAGAAGCTAATGGAAAGCTCGTTCTGAACTAGCAAGAACCTTACATCATCAAGAAAGTATTTCCAAAAAGGTTGACTATTAATAAAGATTCAGTCAAAAGATATTATGTTTGATATATACCCACTGTAGAACTTTCACATATGGCTTCTCGGATCAGGATAACGAAGCTATCATTGCTTCACTATCCCAAATAGGTGTCACCCTTTTGAGCCGTATTTGTCTTCTTAATTTTCCATCTTTTAGGAAATTGAGTACTTGTAATAAAAAAGAACAAAAAAGGACGAAAAAAAGAGAAAAAACCAATCAAACAACAAATCTTATGAGTCAGTGAACTACGTTCGACCTGATTCCGAAACGATACGTAGGAAACCCTACCCTGGGTTCGGTCCCATCACAAGAAAAATCCACATTCCAGAGTATTCCAGAACTGGGGCAGAAGTTTGTTTTATTTTTTATGATCACTCTATAAAAATAGTTACGAAAGTTGTAATTCAGTTCAAAGTTGTTTCCACCTTTTCCTGTTAAGACTTTCTTATCGATCTTTGAGAATGTTGAAGTCACCATGCCAAGGGCGTTGGACAACCTGCCACATGCAATATCTTACTCGAGCACGGCAAAAAAAAAAAGAAGAATTGAGAGAGTCTTACTGGTGAAAACCCGTATAGGCACCATAAGGTGACGGTGAGTAGAGGAACGAGAGAGGTCAGTTAGCAAAAACCCGCAAAGGGCACTACTGGACGAATGAGGATCTTCGATACTACAGCATCAACACAACCAAGAACTCAATTTCAAGATGAACGTTTGCAACAGATTTTGAGAATTACACAGCTCATACGGATTAGGAGTCCAATCTAGCTGCATGTCGTGATTCATTGAAGTCGGCGAATACCTCCAAATAAGTCTCCCTACTCCTTTCCCCGAAAGGGACACATTGTATTTCTCTTTTATTTTACCCGTAAATGTTTTTGAGTCCTTTTTTGTCTAGATCTTACATCAAAAGCAAAGCAAAGAAATGACTACAAAATTGGCTAGAGTTTCCAAAAAATATATAGAGCACAAAGACTTGGGACATACGCAACATTCACAAAGGCATGAATCCATCTGTGATCTCTTTTGATAAGCCTAACAAAGTTTTTAAAGATATCAAAATTCGCCTAAGCAAGACTTGTTCCTGGAAAAAGCTTATAGCACTGCAAACATAAACTGGTACTTGGTGCAAGAACTAAGTTTGCTTTTTAAAGAAAAATTGTCTTAGGGACAAGTTTTGGTGGTACCATGGACATTCGCATATGAAACAATGGGGGCAATGATGGAAAGTGAAGGTTTCCAGAAAGCAATATAAAGTATCCGTGCAACTCGGTACCACACTGGCAGAATCAGTTCTCCGGCAGCAGGGTGGCTGCAAATTCAAATAACTCAAGGAACCAAAGCCACAAACTGATCACCACTTTGAAAACTCGAAAAAATTTCCTTATTTTTAGTAGGAACAAAGTAGTGTAGAATGGCGATTCGCAAAAGACGAACGTCACCGACCGAAGTGAAGTTTTCTCAAACCTCCACTTTCTTTTACTTTTCTAGCATGCACATAGCCTTTTCATTACTATTCACACCTTGCCATATAAGAAACACAAAATCAAAGAGGACCACAACTTAAGTTTTGTAAAACCTTTTCACCTAGGGGAATTCAGCTTATTTCGGGTAGAAGTACTCTTCACGTAGAGCAGTTTCATGGGTAGAACTATTTTGACGGAGGGATTCAGCGCATTATCATTGCAGTAATATAGGGCGCCAATTCCTGGTTACATTTTACTTTCAGTAATACAGGGTGTCAACCCCTAGTTATATTCCCTTTCAGTAATACAGGGCGCCAACCCCTAGTTATATTCTTTCTCAGTGATACAGGGTGCCAACTCCTAGTTACATTACATTTCAGTGATACAGAGCGCCAACCCCGCGTCAACCCTTGGTTACATTATATTTTAATGATACAGGACGCCAACCCCTGGTTACATTCCTTCCTAGTGAGGCGCCAACCCCTGATTATATTTCTTTTTAGTAATACAAGGCGTCAACCCATGGTTGCGTTCCCTTTTAGTAATACAGGGCGCCACCCCTGGTTATGTTGCCTCTAGTAATATAGGACGCCAACCCCCATAAGGTGAATATTACTTTATTGATTTAGCAATATATGATCAATATTCATCAATTTTAGAAGTCCATACTTTATAATTCAAATACAATTTTAAAAAATATAATTTTCTTACCAAAAATTAATCATTGATGGGAAACATGTGCAACACGCGTACGCTAAGACTAGTTATCTAAAATATTTGAACAGTAATACCAGTTAAAAGCTACTTTAGGTAAGTGTCAGTAAAGATCTGTTGGTAACATGAAAAATAATATGATTGACCTGTTATAATTAGTTAAGTTAGACTGATAATTTAAATTCTATTTATTTTTTCTCATACACAAGTCAAATCCTTTGAGTAAACGAACCCACCTTTGATCTACAAGCAAATATTCCTGTGTGACACTGAACGAGAGGTTTGCTAGTCTAACATTATACTGTCTTTTTAGCTTATTTGCTTTCTTGGACAACTGCCACCTTCTGGTTCCAGTTAAATTTGTCACCACAAAATCTGAGATAAATTTATCTTTACTAGCATCTCATCTTGTGTATTTACTAGTAGTCCTTCTTTATTACTACTTCATTACTAATTCTTTTAGTTACTTCAACTGCTTTTTCATGAAATCAAAATTCTTTTTCTATAACACTGTCTGCAGTAGCTTGTACGCACCTTCAAATATCATTCATCTAGCTCGGAGTACACATATATGTATGGTGAGCTTAAAATATAAGAAAAAATGTCTGACTAATTCTTTGTTGATACAACTTCTTTCTATTCCAATGTTGGCATCCTTGTACAAATTTATATGCGCTGTACTTGATGCATCTACATGAACCTAATTTTACTAAGGCAAAAACATCAGATACTGATAATAACAGGATCTTCATAATTTCTTTTTTTTCTTTATCTAATATGTGATTGATGCTAGCTGGCATATCATTCATTGAAGGCCTGAGCAGTACTAGCAACCTTGATAAAAACATCCTCTAAAGTTGTATCAGCCAAACCCCAAGCATAAACTGTAAATCTACTCTTTGCATTCTCAACTAGTTGAAATACATCTGCAATTTTTACTTCATGCTTTGGCAACTCGAACTTCTGTGTCCCTGATAAATAGTATACCCTATTGGCATTCGGGCATAGGCATCGCACCATGTTCTCAACTTCCACCTCATTATCAGATGATGTAGTGATGGAAAACACATAAGAGCCTCCATATCTTGCCTTCAACTGTATAATATAGTTGGAACAGTTTGAGAATTATGAGAATAAATAAATTCATTCAGCACGTTCAACATTTTACATTGTCGATTATAATTCCAATTGTTGCTAGTTTTGCCCACCATATTGTAAATTGAAGCATTTCTATAGTTTGAAATTACCTCTGCAGAGTTTCCTACGCATTGCAAGCTTCCATCAACAAATATTCCTAATCGATCACATAAATAATCTGCTTCTTCCATTGAATGGGCTGAAATGATTATATTTGTCAGTAATCACACCATTAATTTCATCAAAAGAGGAACTAGGAAAAACTCAAAAATAAATGAATTTGGGATTTTGCTGTAGAATGCATGATGCTCCACTTTCAAGATGATGCAATTCAATGAAGTGTTTTACTAGTACGTCGATGCTGTACTTTTCTAGTCGCACCAAGTTTATTCATGTCAAAAGGGAAAACAAGGAAACTAGAGATGGAAAGTAGATTTACTAGTGAGAATTATGGCTCTGCCTTTCCGTGCATTCTTCACAACGGTCCACAAGGTATTTCTTGAAGCTGGATCGAGTCCAGTACTGGGCTCATCTAGGTAGACAACCTGGTAAATTTGCATATATATACACACAAAGTAAGGAAGAGGAAATGAAGGCATATCCAAATGTATTGGAAATATGACAGGACAGACATATATATATATACACCTTGGGATTTCCTATCAGTGAAATAGCAACACTCAGCCTTCTCTTCATTCCACCACTGTATCTCCCAGATTGCTTGTCAGCAACGCCTCCGTTAAACAAGTTGAGACTTTTAAGAGAGTCTTCAACTGCCTGTAAGTTGGAACAAGTAGTTTGGCACGTTAAGATTCTATTTACAAGTCTTCCTCCTCCTAAGCTAGGGTATCAATCCATAACTTACTTGATGTAAAGCCGCTCCTTTAAGATTTTTAAGCCTTCCGTAGAAAAGTAGGTGTTCCCTTCCAGTTAATGTATCCCAAAGTAAGCTGTAGATGATTTCGAAAAGGTGGAAGACAAATTAGTATTTGGAGGTAGGAACCAGATGTCAACTTGACTTTATAGTGCACTGGTTCATACTCATGCTGAGGACATACACCCATGACGGTGTATATCTTATCCATCTCATTACTTATATCCAGACCGTCAACATATGCAGCACCGGAGCTTGGCTTTACGAGCCCAATCATCTGTTAGCAAAAGGTTGGCTACTAAGATCAATTTTATGTTTTAGCAACCCAAGTAATAAACAAAAGTAGGCTACAGAATGATGGATACTAAGACAAAGTCGTAAGGATTTGAACAAATCAAAGTCACGAGATAACATTTTGCAAAATATATTTTCAGAAGATTGAGATCACAAAACTGACCATACTAATAAAAGAAGTTTTGCCAGCACCGTTGGGACCAAGCATACCAAAGCATTCCCCTTCGGGCACAGCAAGTGACAGTCCTCTCACTGCATATTTATCTGGATTTCCATCTCTCCCCGGATAAACCTTTTTCAGGTTGTCAACGACGATGGGATGACCTGTTTTCGACCGAAGTACCATCTGTTCAACCCTTTCTCTCTGTTCAAAGGAGGGAACATGGTCAAGTTTGTGGATACAAAACAAACATATATAGTAATTAAATCCATTTTATGTGACATAGTTGGAATCAAGTCGTGTTGCAAATTGTGAAGCGAACACCATAGTTTTCTGTAGACCTTTTTGTGGTCTTTTAGCCTAACATATAATGGCTTATGGCATTTAGGCTTACAACTTACTTTTATGAATGGAAAAATGAAAAAGTAAATGAATTTCAGCTCACCTCTTGGGCAACATCTTCTTTCTCCATTTCAAGACAAACTCCAGAGTCCTCCTTTTCTAATAGGTTCATAGTGGATTGTGACTGCTTCTTGCGGGAGTTACCCAACATAAATAGGGGACTTTTCCCTGATGATGTGATCTGATCTATGTAATAAGCAAGAAAGAGAACCACTATCCACTCTATGAACATAATAATCAATACTTCTTTCATCCCGTTGCCGGGATCATTCAAATCTTTCCATGTCATACCATCTTGTTGGCCCGTATAAACACTATAGCCACTATATTCGGATAACTCACTTAATCCACGATAAAGAGAAAATGCAGGGTATACCTCCAAAAGTACAATCCACCCTCCTACATTAATCATTTACCACAATGTCAGCAGTATGTAGAAACATGAAGCAAATTAATGCAAAGGGAAGTTAGATCATGAAAGTGTTATGCTCAACTTACTTGATATTGATGTATCTTGAAGAAATTGATCGAAAAAGAATGCTCCTAAGAGACCGCTTGCAAACACCACCATGTAGCCCGTGACTGATACAAATTAAGTGTGGATGAATTAGTTTAATATCACATGTTATTTGCAATAGCGAGAGCTAGTAAGGATATCAGACCTGTGGCTGTCTTAACATTTGAGAAAAATGTTGCCAGAAAAAAAGCAAATGAGATTTGCAAGTTTATGTAGATGAAGTAGAACGCGAACTGGAGGCTGTAATCATTATTACTAAAGGTCTTTATCGCTGCAAATGAGGGAGAAGAACAAAAGACATATTATTTAGCCACTAAATTTTTGAGTTTACGGCAGGAATCAATTTACAAGCTGAGGCATTACCAAAAAGCGAGCCAACCCCCACAAAGCATAACATGTAGAGAGATGATACAACAAGAAAATAAGCATAAGTAATCGTCCAATAGGGGACGTCCTTAAGTCCATGCATTTTCATCATGATTCGTAGTTTCTGTTGCTTTTCATAAACCAGAGATACCAAAGCAACCTGTAAATAGTTAATCACAGAATTAATTCGGCAAATTAATAATGTAGAAATTCTAGGATGAAAACAACGTAACATGCAATCTTTTGATTTTATTTTTTATATGAACGACAAATAGAAACTTAAAGAGGAAATTAAGCTAGCTTTTCCCACATTTTTGGAAAAGCTTAAGGTTGACAAAATAACCAAGTATATATGTAACACTATGAAAAGAAGTCGAAGCCGTTGATTGATTCCTACACGTATATCATGGGGTGTATTAGATTGCCTTAAACAAACATATATTTTTTATCTCTACAAAACAATAAATAACTTTTTCACAGACCATTAGTCAGCAGAAAAACAGAAACAAGTTAAATTTATCGTCGTGAGAAGAGGTCAACACTAAACTTTAAGTATTAGTAGTTGTTTAGAGAAAATATATCAGAGTTGATGAGAACAAATGGCATTAATAGAGCTTATTCCACTGACATCCTTGAACTTGTTCTGTCACTTATTTTACTTACAGGAAAAAGCTGTAAAACCACCCATGAATAGAATATTGGTCCAAGCACAGAGACAATATCCAGAGCAACCCTAGATCCTCGTTTTGGCATTTCTTTGACAAAAGCAAACATCATATTGGTTGAACCTCCAAGCAAATACTGAAGGAAGGCATTTGATACCTGTGCCAACACATAGTTTAAATTGATTATTGATTAGCCAAAGTGTAGCACATCAGATGACATTTGTGTTCTTAGCTGTATTAGAAATTAAAGTAATTTTAATGGAAGTCAACGTCAATTTTGCAATAATTTTATATAAGCGATCAAATGCTCCACAACATTTTGAACCCATCCCATCCAGATAGTGACTATATCTAGTCAATGCAGTCATGAAGTATGATGGAAAAAACAAGTTTCTTTCCTCTTGGAAAACACATATCCGATCGATCATGTTGATAGAAATCTGACAATTGTTAAAAAGGAGAGGAACAACAGGTTTTACATGTAAGAGGACATGGTAAAGAGCAAAAGATTTACCAAGTTCACCGAAGCAGGCACCCGTGTCATTCTTGTACCTTTTCCTGGTCCTTCATCCTTATAGGTAGCATTATACCAAATACTCACATTGAACCTACTTCTATCTGTGTTTAAGAAATCATATGCTGCAAAAGGAAGGAGATCATACAAGTTGTTTATTGATAGTTTACATGATATTAAAAAGAGCATGTTATGCAAAGGCAAAGAACCTGCTAATATCTCGTTTGTTGTTCTCGCTTGATTCCCCTTCTTGTAACCTTTATACAGCTCTTCATTGATCTCAGCGGAACTATTACGCCACAAGGGCAAACCTTCAAGACATTTCGCCTCTGCAGTAGAACATCAGGAAAGCTCAGGGCTAATTATAAACATCCAGGGGTCGGATGCACATGTTTGTTTTTGCCCAAGAGAATAATTTTCATCAATAATACTAAAATAACAGAAGTAGTAGTTTTAAACACCAATCTAAATTTTCTTCAATAGGGAAATGTAAGTAAAGAGTCTGCCACACCTTTTTCCATTCTATATTCATTTGTAGCACTAGCGTTTACATACGCGTCAATATAGAAGGCTCAGAATTATCAGATTAGATATGATGGACTCTTGGTTGATGGGCTAAATTTGGTCATAACTATACCTAAACCATGAATGGGTTCTAAGAATCAGTGTGCTGGGGCCGAAACATGTCAGAGTTTAAAGACCTTTGGAAGAGAAATTTATCCTGCTTGATTCATATAGTCTAAGCAAATAAAAGAATTTCTAAATCTGTCTTGTTCTATTTCCACGAAAATGTAGATCCAACACTCATATAAATAAACATTAAACTAAACCAACTTCAGTTTTCAGCTTCTTTCCCTAGTGCCTTGTTCTTGAGTTCACATATGCAGAATCTAACACATCAAGAAGATTAAGGTGTTAGGCCAGATAGCAGTAAGAAGCATAAGTCGTACGTACCAACGTCATGGTAACCTTCTATGCTGCCATGAAATGTGGAGTTGGGAGAACACTTAGATTGAATAATATAGAGTGGAGTATCTGGCGTATAAGCAGGGTCAATAAAATTAGTGCTCTGGGGTTCAGACGTCGAACCCTGAAAGATAATTCACTATCAAAAGGGTCAAGGATATATAGAGCAGTGAATGTCAAGAAAAAACAAAAGAAATGAAAAGGGCCTCACCAGGATTAAGGTGGATGGATGGGTATCAGAATCTATAGTTGATTCATCACCGAGCAAGTGCTCACTGATACCTATGAAGTTCCATATGAATTGGACATACATAGATTAGAAAGAAAGAAAGAAAGAAAACTCGTTTGGATTTGGTACATCGATCAGAATAACAAAAGATAAAGCATACTTTCTCCAAAAGCCTGATTAGTTCCAGTGAGAAGTATGATAGCTGGACAAGAACGAGACTTTCTGCATGAATCTTTAGGCAAGTCTGGATATGTAATAAAATCAGTTTGTACAGCAGTATATTCTTGTACCGGTATCTGTAAAGTGGGTGGCCATTCAATTGGCTTTTTAACTTCACAACTGCTTGCTTGCATCTGATCTGAGTATTCCAGACCACATACATCTGTTCCTGATTTGCAGCCACATTTCGTTTTTGGTGAATCCATCGAAAAACCCAAAAGAATACCAAGGAAATATAGCATAATAATGAGTACAATAGGGACCGAGATGAGACGACAATTTGTCCTGACATTTCGTTTCTGCAACAAACCAATCAAAATACCACTTCAGTCTGTAAACAGAAAATGATACAGAATTTAATAACTTTAATAAAGCACGCAATTTGCACCAAAAAGGAACATGTACAAAGTCTGTTATACACACACATACACACAGTGCCACAAAAGGAAGCTTGTTTTGCTTCAGATGAAATGAACTGATCACTAGGAATCGAACGAAATATACGGGTCAATATCTTGAGATTACTGACAATATTAGTAGCTTCGTAGCTTTCCATAAACTCATCTTATTTACTATAGAAAATTAAATTTCCATTTTTAGAGAAGCTATTGGGCACCGTATATAATGTATATAATATATGTATATATATATGTACTGCATACACACAGTATACTTAACACGGTAGTTAGGGTAGTTAGTTAGTGGCCAGCTGTCACTCTTCTTCTTCTTTCTTCATTGTCTATAAATAGGGACTTGTACAGATTTTGAGTTTTTTACAGAAAATGAAGTGATCCATGGTTGCTTCGAGAATGCTCTCTCTCAATCTCTATCACACAAGTTGAAGCTCACTCTAATGGCTTCCTTCTAGTATTTGACATGGTACCAGAGCTCAGGTTGAGGCTCTCGATTCAATCGCTCATCGAATTCATTCCTTTCTCAATTCGAATCTCTCCAGCTCTGCTTTCTCTTCATTTGAATTAGGGTTCTTCAGATCGCGATTCGATCTCAACTGTTTCTCTGCAATTGAGCTGTTTAATGGATGAATTCTCAACTGAAAGTTAACTCTGCATCATCGACCACTTGAATCATGGCCGGAGAAGAAGATGTAGCGGATTCGGTCAACACTCCACTGAATTCAACAAGTCCACTTTACATGCATCCATCAAAGAATGCAGGTACTACTTTAGTACCAGTTCCTTTAATTTCGATGGCTCTGGATATAGATCATGGAGAAGAGGCGTATTATGAGCTTTGTCTGTGAAAAATAAGGTAGGATTTATCAATGGAAAGTGCAAAAGGCCAAATGCAGATGATGCACTTTTTGATCAGTGGGAAAGATGTGATGATATGGTAACCTCGTGGATATTGAATTCACTCTCCAAGGATCTGTCAGATAGCTTACAATATGTTAGTGATGCCAAGGAACTCTGGAAAGAGCTAGAAGATAGGTATGACCAAACGAATGGAGCAAAGTTGTATCAGTTGCAAAAGGAAATTAGTGACTTAAGCCAGGGGACTCTCGATGTTACTGGATACTATACAAAAATGAGAAGGCTGTGGGAAGAGTTGAACATGCCGAATGCTCATGCTCATGCAGTTGTCAATGTGTGTGTGGCGAACATGCAAAAGGCTGAACAGGATAGAAGGTTAATTCAGTTCCTCATGGGACTGAATGATGTGTACACAGTAGTGAGGGGAAGTATACTGATGATGAACCCAATGCCTAGCATAGCACAAGCTTTTTCCATTCTTATACAGGAGGAAAAGCAGAGAGAAGTCAAATCTCAGAGTCAAGTCATGGTCGACTCTGCTGCCCTAAATGCAAGCACAAGAGTAAACTCTTTCAGGACAAATTATGACCAAAACTCTACAGGAACTGGTGGTTTCAGAGGAAATTACAATCCTAATAGACCTAGGACTTTTTGTGAGTACTGCAAAAGACCAGGACATACCAGAGACAAGTGTTACAAGCTCCATGGGTACCCACAAGGAATGAATAGGACCAATAACAACTCACAGTACTTGAACAAATTCAACAAGGGAAAGGTGAATGCCGCAGAGGATTTGGAGGGCCAGGTGACAGAATGAACACTGGAGGAAGAGAAGAAGGAATGCTGCATGAAAGAGGTCAAAACTCGCACAATCTGACCAAGGAGCAGTATGGCCAACTGTTGAGTCTACTGGAAAACTTCCAATCAGGAAATGCAAAGGAGAACTCAGGAAATGCAAACTTGGCCGGTGGAGTTGTTAGCTTTACAGGTACTGCGACTTGTTGCAATTCTGTTGAACATAGTGATCACTCATATGATTGTTTTAAACCAAATACTAACTCATGGATTCTGGATTATGGTGCCACAAACCACATGACTTTCAACAGATCCCTGTTGACCAACACCAAAACCTTAGTCTACCCTTTCCTAGTAACCTTACCAAATGGATATAAGGTGAAGGTGACACTCATTGGGGATGTTGTTCTTAGTCTCAAATTCACTTTGAGAAAAGTCCTTTTTGTGCCTATTTTCAAATATAATCTGATTTCTGTTCATTCCCTGACAATCCAGCTTGACTGTATAGTTGCATTTACCAAATTTGCTTGCTTTATTCTGCATGTCCCTTCAGTGAAGAGGCCTCTGGAGATTGGTAAAGCAATTGATGGTATGTACTTTCAGTTTTCAAAGTCTTTCACTAATACTGCTTGTAACTCTTTGTCTTGTCTTTCCACCTCACATTACTCACATGTAAATACAGCACTTCATCATGGTTCACAACTGAATAAAGGAAATGGTCAATCTGTACTGAATGTGTGTGTGAATGGTTTGGACACAGTTGATTCCTTGTGGCACAATCGGTTAGGACATGTACCTTTTGTAAAGATGAGAGGTATCTCAACTTTACCAGTCAAATTTTCTCCAAAACAACTTTTCCTGTGTTCCATATGCCCCATGGCCAGACAAACAAGATTACCCTTTCCTCTGAAAAGCTCAGTCTCAACTAAGATTTTTGAGCTGCTACACATTGACTTATGGGGTCCCTATCATGAAAGTACTCATGAAGGCCACACCTTTTAGGCAGCAAAAGCAATGCCCTATATGTGATCAAAGCTTTCTTCATTATGGTAGAAAAATAATTAGGAATTCAGATCAAGTCCATAAGAACTGATAATGGACTGGAATTCACTAGCTCTGAGGTTACCTCATTCTTTCAATCAAAAGGCATTATACACCAGAAAACCTGCCCCTACACACCCCAACAGAATGGGGTGGTAGAAAGAAAACACAAATACTTGTTTGAAACAGCCAGAGCACTACTTTTCCAATCCAAATTGCCCCTAAAATACTGGGGAGAATGTATAATCACCTCAACATACCTGATAAATAGACTACCTTCATCCTCCATAGGTAACAAATGTCCTTATGAACTATTATACAAGAAAAATCCCAACTACTCCCATCTCAGAAGCTTTGGCTGTCTATGTTTCTGCACCACACTGAAAAACCATAAAGATAAACTTGAACCAATAGCAACCCCTCATGTTTTTGTGGGATATCCATCTAACTCAAAAGGTTACAAAGTCCTAAGTTTGGTCACAAGGAAGATACATGTGTCGAGAGATGTGGTCTTTCATGAGAATGTGTTCCCTTTCCATCTGTCCAAGGGAGTCTTCCTAATGTTTCAGTTTTTTCTTCTGAATTTGATGTCACTCATGAATCTAGACACCACTCCATTGTAGTGTCACCTGAACCTCACCACAATCCAATGTCACCTGCCTATTTCACACAACCACAACCAATCTTCACCCATTCCTTGGATCACAGTGAAAACTCAGAGACTGAAACACCTCCACATAGCTCCTCTGACCCTATTGGTCCTTCTGAACACCAGAGTCCTGCACTATGTAGGCCTGCTAGATCACACAAAACACCTGCTTATTTGAAGGACTATGTATGTTCAATCCCTAATCTGCAACCATACACATCTAACCAGAGCTCAGACACACAATCCACATCCTTCACCGCCTTCCTACCAAATGAACAACTTTTTTCCTTCCATGCATTGAATCTTGAGAGTTAGCAAATGGTACAAAGCATCTCACATGAGTGTGAGCCTTGTTCATATGAAGTAGCAGCCTCAAATCCTGCCTGGCAAGCAGCAATGACCCAAGAATTCCATGCACTGTATGCAAATCACACTTGGAACCTAGTTCCTCTTCCTGATGGAAAGAAAGCCATAGGTTGCAAGTGGGTGTATAAGATCAAGCATAGGGCAGATGGAAGGATTGAAAGATTCAAAGCAAGATTGGTTGTTAAAGGTTACACGCAACAAGCTGGGATAGACTATACAGAAACCTTCTCACCAGCGGTAAAGATGACCACTGTGAGAGCTCTTATAGGTACTGCAGTTAAGAAGGGCTGGAAAATGTTCCAATTAGATGTAAATAATGCCTTCCTTCATGGAGATCTACATGAGGAAGTGTACATGGAAGTAGCACCTTGTTTAGTCATAGAAAAACCAGACTTAGTGCGTAAGCTGAACAAATCTCTATATGGCTTGAAGCAAGCCAGTCGACAGTGGTATGAAAAACTTGCAGAAGCATTATGTTCAAAAGGGTACACTCACTCACTATTGGACTACTCTTTATTTCACAAGAAGAAGGATAATACACTGGTGTTTGTAGCAGGATACGTGGATGATGTTATACTCACAGGAGATGATCTTGATGAAATCAATTCCCTAAAAGAATTTTTGGACCAGACTTTCAAGATCAAAGACTTGGGAATTTTGCACTACTTTCTGGGGCTAGAGGTGTTGTATAAAGAGAATGGGGTACTGATGTCTCAAAGAAAGTTCACTATGGACTTACTGAAGGAATATGATTGTTTGCAACAACCATCATTGTCATCTCCCCTTGATCCCTCACTCAAATTGAAAGCTGATCAAGGGAACCTGCTAGAAGATCCCACTCAATACAGGAAGTTAGTAGGTAAGTTGAACTTCATCACCAACACAAGGCCTGATATAGCCTTTAGTGTGCAGCATCTCAGTTAATACATGCAGAGTCCCAGAGACACTCACTTAAAGGCTGCTTATCATGTATTGAGATACTTGAAAGGTGACCCAAATCTGGGGATATTTCTTTCCAAGAACACAGATTACAACATCCGTGCCTTCTGTGATTCAGATTGGGCTGCTTGCTCAGAATCTAGAAGATCTTTCAGTGGTTACCTAATTCTACTTGGTGGAAGTCCAGTTAGTTAGAAGTCAAAGAAGCAGTCCACCATAGCCTTATCCTCAGCTGAAGCAGAGTATCGATCAGTTAGAGCAGTGGCTGGTGAACTCGTGTGGTTAGCCACATTGTTTGAAGAACTATCAGTCCCAATATCTCTCGACAGTCAAGCAGCTCTACACATAGCCAAGAATCCAGTTTTTCACGAATGAACCAAACATATTGAAGTCGACTGTCATTTCGTACGTGACAAACTTCAAGAGGGACTCATCTCATTGCACTATGTTCCAACTTCTGACCAGCTAGCTGATATCTTTACTAAGACTCTCACAGGGATCAAGCATTCCACTTTGCTTGACAAGTTGGGCGTGAGTTCCTCCCTTCCAACTTGAGGGGGGTATTGAGCACCGTATATAATATATGTATATATATGTATTGCATACACACAGTATACTTAACACGGTAGTTAGGGTAGTTAGTTAGTGGCCAACTGTCACTCTTCTTCTTCTTTCTTCATTGTCTATAAATAGGGACTTGTACAAATTTTGAGTTTTTTACAGAAAATGAAGTGATCCATGGTTGCTTCGAGAATGCTCTCTCTCAATCTCTCTCGCACAAGTTGAAGCTCACTCTAATGGCTTCCTTCTAGTATTTGACAGAAGCCATCACGTTCAATTGACCAAGGTGTCTGCTAATATTATCCTCAACAGCATATACAAATAGAAAAACGTAATTCCAAATTATTTTTCCACTTTTTGTCAATGATAAATCTCGTGTAACCTTGCTGAGAATACTACATGTTCCACGTTGTTTTGCAATAATTTCCCAGAAGGTTTTATGATGATCCTTAGTTACTTCACCTACGTCGAGGTGGATGATCAGATGCTTTAACATGATATCTTGAGCACCTCCTCTCAAGAAAAAAATAAATAAATAAGAAAGAAAGAAAAGGGAAAAAAAAGTCTAGTAAACTTGACCGACATTAATTGTGTTTAGAGGCTTCCTAAGGAATGTATAATAATCCTGTGGAGTTTAAAATGATCTTATGGAGCTTTAAAAGGAGTTTATAATGTTCCTAGCTGTATTAATCCATATCCATTACCTTGAATTTCGGATCACACACTGGTAAGCCCTTTTCTGTATCATAGAGTGCAAAATTTGCACATACAAAGCCAAAAAAAAGGTTGTTTTGTACAATGTATAAAACAAAACATGCAATTTTTCTTTTAATAGGGGCCGCACGAACTTAAGCTGATAAGAAGATTGACCTTGGGCACCAATTTTTCCTATCCCATCTACTCGACACGCCCGGAACAATATAAGATGGGGGTCCAACATCGGGTAAACAATGAATTCGGTATAAGATGGGGCCCAAATATCGGGTAAACGATGAATTATGATGAGCTAGGGGTGGATTTAGGGGGCGCAAGGGGGTTCGCCGAAAAATTACATTGTATTTATAAGGCAAAATCTATTTTTTTCCTCTATATATTAAGTTTTGAACCCACTTGACATAGCTCAAAAGTGTAGCTTAGTGGTCAAGCGGTTCAAAACCTTTGTAAGGTCATAGGTTCTCAAATCTCACTAGCTACATTTTTTAAAACTTTTTTCTCTTTGAACCCATGATTGTCCAATACCATATAAAGAGACGAAACTCTGGCGCCCCTCCCAAGTGCAATGGAGGTCTCCGAACTACGCCATGGGCCTTCTTGACTTGCAATTAGAAAGCGAAAAAAAGAAAATTGTCTCTGTAATTCGGAGAAAAAGATAATACCTGAAATGTTAAATTCTTCCTAAGCAAAGCATCGGCTTGAGTACAGAAACTCGCTGGAGCTGTCACCGAGTCCGCCATTGAAGGACCTCTGTTTCAGCCCCAGTAAGTAAAGTAAAAGAACAATCGTTGATTTTTTTAACTTACTACGATTGAGTTCGTTAGGAATGAGTAACTAACTCTTAAATAGGGGTGAACTGCCCTTTCTTTCGGCTTTAAATCTGTCGGTAAGTTGCTGTCTTAATAACTCAATTGCCCTTCGCCCGGTTAATTGAATCATACAATTTTTCTTCTATTTTAAATATTTAGAGTTAAAAGCCACAGAAATTCAGATCAAGAAACTAATTTAACAACAACTTGAAATACTTAGAACTCATACCTGCTGAAAAGAATAAAATAAAGAATTGCAGAATCAATGTGCAGTAATCAATTCCACATTTTTTTTCAAAACCTAATAATTTGAATATTGTAATTAACCTCCTAAATTGTCACATGGTTTGTCTTTGCAATTAAATATTTATATATATTTAATAAATTTTCTAATACAAATATATTATATAATTAAAAGCTATGGTATAATTAAATTTTCCCAGGAGCAAAATGGATATGTGCCATCACCAAGGGCGAGTTAAGGTAAGAAAAATGATGGTGTATTTTTTCCTAACAGAAAAGTACGGTTTTAAAATGAAAGATGGTTGAACGTTAAAAACATTCCACATAAACCGGTTGGTCACTAGTTGAGATCAGTGGGTTTATTATTTAATAATGGATTACAAGGTAGTTAGAAACAGTGAGAAAGAGAAATTGAAGCGATCTCGAGAAGAGCAATATGGAATTGCAGGGGGGAATCCCTCTGCTGGTGCAACAGTACAAAGCATTATTGAAGAAAAATTATTTACTTGCATGGCGTAACAAGGCAGCCACATTCCTACAGCTCTTCTCATCATTCTTCTTCATCTTCATTCTCTTCAGCATTCAGAAAGCGAGCGACGGGCGCTCGTCCTCTGTTGAGAAGGATTTGCCCGACCCTGACACTCTTGTCACCCCACCTATCCCCCCCTGCGAGGACAAGTATTTCATTAAGGTCCCTTGCTATGATTTCATTTGGAGTGGCGAAGATAGTAAAACTATAGGGGATATTGTCAGAAGAATTATGGCTAATAATCCTGGTAGGCCTATTCCTCCCAACAAGGTATGGATGGACCGTGGACGTACAATCATTAATCATTGATTTTTGTGTTACGTACATTGTGTCATGCATGCATGATTCTCTTTCCTTAATTTCTTGTAAAGGTTCTTGCATTTAACACCAGAGAAGATGTGGATAAATGGCTTTTCGATAATCCTGTGCGTTGTCCTGGAGCTCTGCACTTTATACTAAATGGAAATGCTATCAGTTATGGTATACAGACAAACTCTACCGAAGTTATGAAGCGAAGAGTTTTAGAAGATCCAACTTTTAAGTTCCAACTCCCACTTCAACTAGCAGCAGAGCGCGAAATCACGAGGACTCTGATTGGAGGTATATATGTGAGTGTGACATTAACTTGTTCCATTTAATTACTAGATAATGATGGTTTCTTGTTTAACTTTCAGATCAAAATTTCCCCTGGTTTGTCAGTTTAAAGGAATTTGCACATCCTCCTGGTGAAAGCTCCACTTCCACGGCTAGTATGGGGTCAATCTTTTTCCTGGCAGTTGCTATATTTAATTTTGTCTTCCAAATCACTGCTTTCGTCACTGAAAAGGAACTCAAGCTTCGACAGGTAAATTTTTTGCCATTTTGATACTTTATGGCTGGCTAGCTTAGCTAGTAATTAATTGGTTTATATTTATTTGACTTACAGGCAATGAGTATGATGGGTCTCTTTGATACTGCCTATTGGTTGTCATGGATCACTTGGGAAGGACTCCTCATTTTCATCTCTTCTCTTTTCACTGTCATCTTTGGAATGATATTTCAGTTTGATATGTTCTTGCGCAATAACTTCTTAGTCGTGTTCCTTCTCTTTTTCCTCTTCCAACTTTCTATGGTATGTAATCCATCGAAAACCTTTTTTAACTTTTGTTCCTTCTCCCTAGCTGAGTTAGTTAATAATGTTTCTGCTCCTTAGACTACTTTTGCATATTGGCTGTCTGCTTTCATGAACAAATCAGCTTCAGCAACAACTGTGGCTTTCTGCGTCTTTATTGTTGGTTTCATTACTCTGGTAATTAATCAACTCCATATCTTGAAATGGTTTACTTTAGTGATGAGTTTTTTTTTTTTTTAACATATATGTAATGTACGTTCCATTTCTCAGATGGCTTCAAGTACTGGATATCCCTATTCCCCTGGTTTTGAGCAAAGCAACAGGGATTGGTGGTCATTGTTTCCACCAAATCTTCTTAATGTAGGTCTTCAGTTACTTACTAAAGCAACTGAAACTCCTAAAGATCCGGGTATTAGCTGGAGTACTAGGGCAAAGTGTCTACCTACTGAACCAATGTGCGTAATTACCATGGTAAGACTAGACTAGACTAGACCACACCTCTCATTATATTGCAACTAATAAATCTATTGTTTTAACAGCATGATGTATATCTAGTGCTGGTGAGATTATTTTTTCTCTTTTTGGTTCTGGCTGTATACTTTGACAATATAATTCCAAATATCGCTGGTGTGAGAAAATCAAAATTCTACTTCCTGTTTCCTGGATACTGGACTGGTAAAGGTGGAAGTAAAGTGAGAGGTAAGCATGCAAAAATTTACTAAACTGTCTACTTCTTTCATAATAAAACTAGTCCTTTAATTCCTTTTCTATGTTAGAGGGCGGTTGCTGCAGCATCTGTTCAGGTTCATTGCCAAGGCCGCAAATTACTACACCAGATGACGAAGACGTTCTTACAGAAGAAAACACAGTTAAAAAGCAAGCTACGGAAGGTGGATATTCCAACATTGCAGTTCAAATACGCGGCCTTACCAAGACATATCCTGGAAAGTCAAAAGGTTGCTGTTGTTGTTTCACAACTGGTCCTCCTTTCCACAGTGTCAAGGTAATCTATTCATGCTGCAAAACTAATACTACTTAGGATCGGAGTCCCTCTATTTCTAACGACCATTCATGACTGTAGGGCTTATGGTTGAACATCGAAAAGGATCAGCTGCTTTGTCTTCTTGGTCCCAATGGAGCTGGGAAAACTACTACTATAAGTTGTCTGACTGGGATTAACTCTGTTACTGTTGGAGATGGTAATAATATAATGGCTTTGTTTCTCATCTCACCTTGTATCATCATTCAAAGTTGCTTAGCATGGAGTGGTTTTGTTCAACAGCATTAGTATATGATGAGTCCATACGAAGCTCTATGGGCATGACTAACATTCGAAGGATGATGGGGGTTTGTCCCCAGGTAAGAGTCTCTAATAGAACAAGCTGCTAATCCACAGTTTTAGACTGGAGAAACTGACTAGCTCTTTGATTTCAATTTGTAGTTTGATATTCTTTGGGATACATTATCTGGTCATGAACACCTTCAGCTTTTTGCCAACATTAAAGGTCTACCCCCTGCTTCAATAGACACGGTATTGCCTAAACTATATCAATCCTTTTATACAAGATTCTATTGATAAAACTTGCTGTTCTAAACCAACTCTTCCTTTCAAAAACAGGTTGTAGAGAAACTATTAGCCAAGTCAAAAATCACAAAGGCAGCAGCCAAAGTGAGATCCTGTAGTTACAGTGGAGGAATGAAACGGCGACTTAGTGTTGCTATAGCCCTTATTGGAGATCCAAAGTTGGTTATTTTGGATGAACCGGTAGGTAGTGGTAATTAATTAGAATTCTTACTAATTTTATGCTAAAAATAACTTTTTTCTTCTAACATTTTCTTTTCCTAGACTACTGGTATGGATCCGATAACGCGAAGGCATGTTTGGGACATAATTGAGGATGCTAAAAAAGGGCGTGCCATTATCTTGACAACCCATTCGATGGAAGAAGCTGATGTCTTAAGTGACCGCATCGCTATCATGGCAAAGGGAAGGCTTCGTTGCATTGGAACTTCATTAAGGTTGAAATCTAGATTTGGAACTGGTTTCATTGCTACTGTAAGCTTTTCTGGGGAGACGACATCTCAACCTGAAGCTGTGAAACACTTCTTTAAAAGTGTATGTCAAATAGGTACCTTTTTTTTCTCTCTTTCAAGGACTGGTAATAATGACATATAAACTCTATTGACAGCGTTTGGACGTGGTGCCTACAGAAGAAAACAAGTCCTTCCTAACTTACGTTATTCCTCATGACAAAGAGAGGGTGTTGACGGTAATACCAAGAATATCTTAAGAATTTAACTTATATATACTGTCAGTATAAACTCATGGCCTTTACACCTATATCAGGACTTTTTTACTGAGCTTCAAGGTAGAGAGACAGAATTCGGTATAAAAGATATTCAGCTCGGTCTTACAACTCTAGAAGAAGTTTTCATGAACATAGCTAAACAGGCAGAAATTGAAAGTGCAGCAGCTGAAGGAAAATATACAACTCTTAAATTGAATACAGGGCAATCAGTTGGAGTAAGTCAATTATCAGAATCTTTGTTTACATAATATTAGTACTAGATAAAATTTGGTGGGAAAATTTTTAAATCTAAATTCATGGTGGAATAAGTAACATTTCTTCTTGCTTTTCAGGTACCTGTGGGATCAAGATTTGTGGGAATTCCAGGAGCAAAATCTCCAGAGAATCCTGGAGGTATTATGGTGGAAGTATATTGGGAGCCAGATGATTCTGGTAGACTTTACATTACTGGTCACTCGCAACACATGCCAATACCACCTCATATTCAACTACCAGATCCTCCAAATGCCAAATCAGCTAGAACCCTAGGAGTTGTAATTGACCCTGCACAACTCAAAATGTTATAGTCATAACAAAATATTAGGAAATATAGGGACCTAGGTACGTAAACTCAGATAAAGTATGAGATCACAAGTGTTCACTGTGCATAGTCTTTGAGTTTACCATAAGCAGCTAGCGCTTCAAAAGGTGAAAGTTTTGCACTAGGAGCCTTTAGTTTGTTGATTTGGTTCAAAAGTTTTGCATATCATTTACGTGTATAGGACCATAGGTAACATGTCGTAAATTTTGCAGTTTTCTTGTATCACAAGTATCTCCTTTATAATGACATTTTTGGCTAACGTATTAAACATATTTACTACAGTATCAGTGATACCAATCTTGCATATATATAGATTTTCTCTGTCAAGAATATAGCATTTCATGAATTCAGGTGTATGAATATCTCTTGGTAAAGTCTAATTGATGCTTTACTTTGTAAACTCATCTATGTGAGCTTCGTAACCAGTTCTAAGTCCATTGAAAGGAATAATGGTAGGTTAACAGTAGATGAAAACATATTTAGATTACAACAAGTCCTTATTATACTAAAATATATAGAGAATCCATACCACTAACTTCATTTATTCTGGGGGTGAGGCATAGTTAGTTGATTGCTTGTTATCCTTTGCCAGACTGTTCGCAATAGAACATTATATTTTTATAGGCCTATTGCCCTTTAGTTCTGTCTTCTTCTTCTTCTTTTTTTAAAAAATCGACTCAGTTAGACATGCTATATCAACTAAAATGATACATTTAGTAAAATTACAAGTCTTTGGGACCACCATTTCATTGTTCAAAAATCTCAATAGTCACTTCCGTCAAACAATATCATGCAAACCAAGTTAGTAACAATAAGATTGCAACATTTATTTATTCATGAGTCGCTCATGCTTGAGGGTGAAGATACGGGCGATAAGGGCAATAGAAGAACCTCTATGTGCTAAGCAACAAAACCATGATCCTTTACTACAAATCAAGAATCATTCTTGTCTAGAAAAAGAAAAACTTTAATTCACATCTTAGAAGCTAAAGAATGATGGATTTCAAGCAGATGAAACTTACTGTATAGCATTATACTTTAAGATTATTAGTAGAACTGCAAATCACTATGCCTCAGTTGCCACCTTGATGAAGACATCCTCCAGTGTTGTGTCAGCCAAACCCCAAGACTGGACTGGAAATCTCTCCTTTGCTTGTCTAACTGTTAGGAACACATCTGAAATTTTCACCTCATCCTTTGGCAGCTCAAATTTCTGAGTTCCATACAAATGATATGTCTTCTTCGCATTTGGAGACAGATGTTTCACTAAGTCTTCCACTTCACTTCCATTTTCGGGTGATGTAGTCATGGTGAACATGTAGGATCCCCCGTACCTAGCCTTTAACTGTCATTTCACAGGTCAACATATTTAAATACTATATGGTCAGAAGGATGTTCCAGCATACACACTATAGCTTTACCAGTAAATAAAACTCTCCATGCATTCAGCGGGGTAATACAGAGGGAGTTTCTGCTAATTGGACGGTATAGAGGTAGCGATTTTAGAGTACCATGATCTCCGATGAGGCATGAATTGTCAGAAATAGTCCCTTCGGGGAAATCCAATAGAAAAATACAAAATAAATGGTCATAAAATAAAATCACGGTGGGCCCAAATACAGTATGCAGAACGTTAAAGATTGACCTTAGCTTCCAACATAAGCAACCTTTGGGGCAATAACACGTAAGTATTTATAGAAATACCGGTGGTTCGAATCCTCTCCATCCACCAGGTCATAAGTTCTTTCTTGCGTTATCTATAGATAAGAACATCGACTCGACTGATATGATAGATGGAATGGGAGTTTGTGTTCTATTTAGTTAGGACCTTGTCTCCCTTTCGTTATCTTACGCTCTCCTTGTATAGGTTGGGAAAGGGCTGGGTGGATTACCTTTGGGAGCTAAGTCGAAGATCTCGGTGGTCTTGTGAATGGCTGATAAGTTGCGATTGAAGTTTTCTTTAGAAAGTCTCACGGCTGTGAGGCTTAGCAGATAAAGAAAACGGTGGATACTTTTCCGGTAGAAGGTGACAACTCAAGGTGGCTCTTAGCTACATCAGCGCTCAAATTCCTTAATCGTTATTGCCCAGGCTTCGATGATCAACCCCCAGCACATTTAGGTTTTGATCTTCGGCCATCTTGGTCCTCGGGACCCAACACTATATTTTGAAAAAATGCAAAAGGTGTTGATACTTCCTATCCACATAAAAATCTTACCCTCTTCCACACGTTACCAGTGGATGCTACAGCCGCTATCACTTTGGCAGCAGGATGGGTATAAAGGTCGAGGAGGCAGGGAAGAAAAGGTTATTTGGTATGGGCTTACCCTTATATCAAGCTTTGGTACGGTCTATACATGATGGATGAAGGTTTTGGCAAGGCTAAGAACGGATGGTACCTATAATCAAACCCAATCGTAGCAGTACTTGAGAAGAATACGATGTACATTAAAGCTAACATGTTTATGCAGACATATTATGGACTTTGAATTTCATACTCATTGAAAGTATGCTCATCTCATATTCTGCAATTTAAAATTCACTTCCAGATTCCAGAATCCATGTTTTACACAAGTTCATTGATCCTTAACTTGTTTCAGAGCCTTCCTTTTTTGTTAACAAAGAATTACGGAATCGCATAGATTTTTCCAGTACTTCTGCTATAATATATTCATATGGATCAATGAAGTGAGCATCACATGATGAAAATTAACAAAATTTGATCACACTAGATAAGAATTGAGCAATCATATAATGGAATGGTTCAGCAATAAAAAAAAATTAAGTATCCAAGCTCCAATAGCCACTCTCCCCACCCTACGCGCGCCCACTCCTTCAATAGATGTTATCCTAGCTAATTCAGTAGGAAACTAATCTAGAATAATACCTTTCTCCCGCAATTCCGAGAACAGATACAAGCCTCAAATGTGATAGTCAAGACTCAAGTTCCAAAAAAATAAATTGTAAACTAGCTGGTAAGATCATAGCAGTTACCTCATCTGTAGTTCCCAAGCACTGGAAGTTTCCATCCACAAAGATACCTATCCTATCACAAAGATATTCTGCCTCATCCATCGAGTGTGCTGAGAGGAAGAGAAAGAACAAAATGTTATCCCTAAATGACAGCAGAATGGAACATAGAGCCTAAGTTTGCTCCATTTCCTAAAGATGCATAACAATGTTACGGCATGTAATTATCGCATGGTAATTGCAGGGAAAACCTCAAGACAACTAAATAGTAACAACCCAAAACAAAACTTGTTTAAGTAAGAGTGGAGTAGAGTACTGGTGAGAATGATTGCTCTATCTTGCTTTGCATGCTTCACGACATCCCACAACATTTTACGTGAAGCAGGATCAAGTCCGGTGCTGGGCTCATCCATATAGACAATCTTAAAAAATTTGACTTCTGTTAGTAATAGCCAATTGGACCCCAGAACTTCAGGACAATTTCAAGGCATAATATAAGAGGACAGATCTGTACATACTTTAGGGTCCCCAATCAATGAAATGGCTACACTGAGTCTTCTCCTCATACCGCCACTATATTTTTTTGCTAATCTGTCAGCAACTCCTCCTTGGGAAAGATTAAAACTTCTAAGAGATTCCTCCACTGCCTGTTGCAATAGGATAGTATCAAAGAGAGGAAACCAAAATGCATTAAACAGTTCATCATCGTGATATAGGGCTTTCTCGGAATATCACTAAACAAATTAATAAGAAAACTATACAAACTGTTCCTCAATTATGGCTTTAGTTAAGCAGGTGTTGAAATGACGTTTATGGTTATGTCACATACTTGGCTTAAAGCAGCACCCTTGAGATTTTTCAGTCTTCCATAAAAGAGTAAGTGTTCCCTTCCTGTTAGGGTATCCCAGAGCAAGCTAATAAGCATTGGAGAAACAGAGAAATGGAATGAGTCAACACTTCAAAATTCAAAACAAGAGCAAAAATGACGCCGCAAGTGTTCTTGGCCATGATGAAAACAAATAAACTTACTCATGTTGTGGACACACACCCATGCTACCATATATCTCGTTCATTTGAGTCCGCAGATCTAAACCCTCAATATACGCACTACCAGAGCTTGGCTCCAAAAGCCCAGTCATCTATCATTTAGTACCATAGCTTGCTTGATAAGTTCCAACATATTGAGAATGATAGGAAAAAAGTGCAATTTAAATAAGTGACACCAGATCTTTATTTACCCCAAGATAACATGGCGTATGGTTTTTTTTCTTTTCTATATAACATGGTGTATGTAGGTAGCTAAAATTCGTTCCCAGTTACTTTAGATAATTTTACTAACCATGCCAATAAAAGTAGTTTTGCCTGCACCATTTGGACCAAGCATGCCAAAGCATTCCCCACGCGGTAATGCGAGAGTTAATCCTTTAACTGCAATTTTATCAGGGTTCCCATCCTTTCCTGGATACATCTTTTTGAGGTTGTAGCAAATGGCAGAATAATTTGACTGTGGCTTTTCTAGCAACTGTTCAACCTTCTCTCTCTGCAAAAGAGAGCCAGAAAACGAGAATGAGATGACTCCAGTATAGGCATAGTGCAGGTCAATTCAAGTGACAGCGACTAAGACACAGAAAGCCTTCAAAAATCATATTGAACATTACCCATAACTCAACCTCAAAAGCTAACTCATAATATGAGGATTTCCCAAGACAGTATAAGGAGACAACAACCTATATGGTGAACCAATGTGGGACAATTTAACACCCATGCGCGGTCAGGCCTAGACATTTCAAACGTGGACAACATAATATATGGGACCCAATATTGGGTAAACTAAGAGTAGAAAAGGGTTTGACTCTGATACAATGTAAAGACTTTCCGTCTAACTCAACCCCAAAAGCTAGCCCATGAGGTAAAGATTGCCAAAATCAGAAGGAGAAAATAGCTCATTCCTATCCCCAGCTTCCCCCCTCCCCCTCCCCCT
>ML389815.1:0-22447 GCA_005239525.1 Nicotiana knightiana | reverse complement strand
CCCCCCCCCCCCCCTCCTTTGTTTGGTTTGCAAGAAATGGAAATTTTCTACATATTATCTTCTTGCAGTTTCTCTTTTTTCTTTTTCTGTTGTGGGAATACAATCAAAATAAATGATAGCAATTGATAGTTTCACATTTAACCATATATATCCGTCTGTCAAGGGAACAAGAACGCGGATTGCATAACCTCACTCTTTTACTTTTTTTTAAGTAAAAAAAAAAGATTAATTACAGTCAGGTTCTTTTTTTTCCCCCGAAATATCTCATTATGGTTTCATACATGTAAAACATCAATTTCCTATAGTTACAACAATGGACAGTGACATCTATGTATATTTCATCGATGCAATTAATGTATGGATTCTTAGACTTTACCTAACTTTTCCAAAAGCAGAAAAAACAAAAGTTCTAGTCCAAAGTGTCAATCCTCAGTGGAAATTTTTAGAATACTGAATTGCTTTCATTTTCCACAATTAAGTAAACAATGTTATTGTTTACCCGTAAAACGGTACAATTAAATTTATACGTGATTTCTAAATAAGTGAACTAATTTGATCCTGAAATAATAGATCAATTAGATTAAGATATAATACTTAGCCTTGAGATGGAAACGAAATAGCAGAAACAGTAATTCCGGGAGCAGGGTTTCCGGAGATATAAAAAACAAGAAGATAAAATTATATTAAGCTTTGAATAGAGTGTAGCATATGTTTTCCGGTAAATTATCCAGCATGGATGATGCCAATGATCATGGGTGGATGAAACGGTTCGTTTCAGTCGCCACCAGTGACATCATCCCGGCCACGGCTCCGACTTTTTCGGAGTTATGGAACCGCACACGTAAGTCTATCGTTTGTTTCTTCTTCTGTTAAAGATCATTCCACATTATTATTGACTCTTCTTCCTTTACCTGTTTCAACAACTCGGTGGGTTCCACCTAGGTTTGACGGCTTGGACCAATGGGTCCAGAAAATTAGACGTTACCACGCCTCAAAAACCCGCATGTGGAAAGAAATGTCCCTGAAATACGGGTGGAAGGCCAAAAATCATAGTAAGTTGAACTCATCTTGTTTTACCTTTTCACATAAAGAAGTTGTTTGACTCTTCTCTCCTATTGAATTCAGGTCTACCCCAGGTCTCTGTTGTCATCCTCGAGGAGGACGTTTTGGCTAATCCTACTGATGTGGCTAGGTTGCTGCAGGAGACTTTCCACAGTTAGGCTTCTCTGAGCCTGCTTCTAGTGCGAGTACTTCTTCCCGAATTCTCCTTCCGGAGAACAAGCAACCAAAAAGAAGGTGTTCCTCCGCGGCCAAGGGAAAGAATAAAAAGGCAAAGAAACCCGCCCTCGAGTCGTCTCCGAAAGTTGTGGTGACGAGCCGCCTATCCGGGCCGGCCATAGATACCGTCATAATTGACGATGATGGGCAAGCCAGCGAGGATGGAGCTTCTCTACACAGAAGATGACGATCTTCCTCAACTCAACAAACTGCTCAATCTGTTGAGTTAGGTATACCAACCGAGGACGATGCCTCGGCGCTCTGGGGGAGTTTGAGATGGTAAAATGCCAACTCCCATTTTCGGATCCCAGTCGTTGTGCCGGTACTGTGAGGCTGAGTAACAGGTCTTGCTATCTTTGATTAACGAGCAACCAACACCCAGCACTGCGCTTGCCGCAGCCACTTCTCATCCTTCAATTCCATTAGCTTCATCTCCTTCTTCACCGACTTTTCCATCAGCAACGGCTACATCATCTCCACCAGATGCATCTGTCCGGGAAGAGGATGTTCCTTTCCCCCAGACCCCAGTTTGATGGGTTGTATTCTGTTTTGATGATCTAACAAATTTTTATATGAAGAACCAGATAAAGGACCTGATCTGTAGACAGCACAACCAGTCAGCTTTAACTCAAAGAATTCTAGACAATGCACTGTTGAACTTATAAGGAATAGCTGAGGGACCTGATCCCTTGACAGACTCCCAGACGATAGTACAGGTCAACTCTACAGCTGTAAAAAGTTGTGGCAGAAAAGTGATTGCCTGCAACTGTACACGCTACAGTGCAGCAGTCACTTTCCATTGGTTGTGAAGTGTACTCTCAAGATATGGGACATCTTCCTTGGAATGTGCCAAGGACTTTAATATCTTGTTTGAAGAAAAACAAGAACATTCACTTGGGCAATTACTAAGAACATTCTCTCAAGCATTAAAGTGGTCTCTAGCATTGAAGATTCAAGTGTTTCAAGAGCAAGAAGACAACTCCACTAAGACGGACCAGTTCCACCTTGTGGCGTTAGTATCCTTAGTTGAGTTGTAATCTTGCATTTTGTTTTTCATTGTATCCTATTTGCTTTTGTAGAAGCATCGTGTTAGGAATCTCTCAACATAAACTCCGTGTGTTTCTGCAGTGACTAGTGTAGTTACAAGTGAAAAGTCTTTGTAACTAGAGAGTGACAAAGTGGCTTGTAATAGTGATTACAAGTTAGTGTGTTGAAGTCTTTGTAAGAAGTACATTACAAAGTGGTTTGTAATAGTTTAGATTACAAGTTAGTGAAGTTGAAATCCTACAAGTGTAGGTCGTGGTTTTTGTCCCCTTGAGTGGGATTTTTCCACGTAAAAATCCCTTGTCTCTTTTACTTGCTTTCTTAGTGTACTCCTCTGTGGGAACTAGTAGAGGACCATGTATCTCTACAGTTTGGTGGACTCACAGAAACTATCAATTGGTATCAGATCAGGCTCTTTCTAAACGGTTAACACCTAGAAAGGATCTGTAATGGCTGCTCCACCAAACTTCGGAGAAGGACAATCAAAATATCGATCTCCTAGATTCAACGGTCAGTACTATGTGTGGTGGAAGACCCGTATGCATGACTTCATAATGGCTGAAGATTCTGAGTTAGGGGACATCATCTGTGATGGTCCTCATGTTCCTATGCACAAGGTAGGAGAGGTTGGTCTCCTGGTGCCAAAAACCAGGAAGGACTACAATGATGCTAACAGGAAATCAGTGGAAAAGAATTTTCGTGCAAAGAAAATTCTAGTGTGCGTTAAAGGACTTGATGAGTACAAAAGGATCTCTGCATGTCAATCAGCCAAAGAGATTTGGGAAGCTTTTGCAGACATCTCATGAAGGAACGATGCAAGTGAAACAGTCCAAAATCGATATGCTCACTACTGAGTATGATTTGTTCAGGATAAAGGACGATGAATCTATACAGGATATGCATACTAGATTCACCTCCATTATCAATGAGCTTCACTCTCTAGGAGAAGTCATTCCTAGGAATAAGCTAGTGCGAAAGATCTTGAGTGTTCTGCCAAGCTCCTGGGAAAGCAAAGTCAATACTAACACTGAAGCAAAGGATTTGCAGAATTTAACAATGGATGAGTTGATCGGAAACTTGAAAACATATGAGATGAAAAGGAAAAAGGACAGTGAAAGAAGGAACCCAAGAAGGAGAAGAACCTGGTTCTTCAAGCTGAAAAGCATGAGTCAAGCGAAGAGGACAGTAACATGGCCTATCTCACCAAGTGATTCCAGAAAATGGTTCAAAGGAATGGAGGAATACCAAAAAGAGGCAGCTCAAGCAAGCCTAGAAACTATGACTTATGTCATAAATGTGTTAAGCTCGAACATTTCATAAAAGACTGCCCACTCCTGAAGCAAGACACCTACAAGCACAACACTAACAAAGCTGCGAAGAGGAACCAGGTTCCTGACAAAAGATTCAGCAGAAAAAGCGCAGCTGACAACGTTGTGAAGCAAGCTCTTGCCACTTGGGGAGATTCATCAAGCGAATCAGAGGAGGAACCTGAAGAAGAAAATAGCTCTATGATGGCAGTTGAGAACAAGGCTAGGGAGTATGACTCATTGTTTGCTCTTATGGCTCAATCTGATGAAGAAGAAGAAGATGACACATATGAGGTAAACTTCAAGGATGTTCAGAGAAATCTGAAGTCCTATTCTCCTAAAAAATTAATGTCATTGTCAAATGTTCTCATTGATACTTATTACAACTTAATTGAATATAAGTATTCATTGACCATATAACTAGGAGAAGTAGAACAAACTAGAGACGATCTAGTTGTGTGTGTGGTAGACTTTAAAGAAACTATAGGTAATCTTGAAAGAGAGAAAGAGTCTCTAATGTGTAAAATCAACTGTGTTGAGAATGAGAGAGATGACCTAATGGTGGTGGTTGTAGACCTTCAGGATACCATAAAAAATCTTGAAAAAGAAAAGGAAGTGATAGAAGAAAAAACAAGAAAGGTAGAAAGTGAGAGAGATGATCTAATTGTAGTAGTGGTAGATCTGAAAGAAGAAGTGGAGAATCTGAGCAATGAAAAGGTTAGCCTGAGTGTGAAGATTGATGTTGTTGAGCAGGAGAGAAATGATCTTCTAGTAGTAATCACAAACTTAGAGGAAACCATTCAGGGACTAAGACAAGAACCTGGTTCCTCAAGTGTAGATAAAGGAAAGGAAATAACCAATGAAAAATATATCCAGCTTGAAAAGGAACTGAATGAGGCCAAAACGAGTCTGTGTAGTGAGGTTGAGAAAAATAGGGTGTTGCGAGCTGAAGTGAGCAAAATAAAATCTAATCTTAAAAAATCACTGAATTGGACCTGGTCCACGGATGCTGTCACTTCCATGTACTTCAATAATAGTGGAAACAGGTAGGGGATCGGGTTTCAAAAGGAGGAAACTCCCTACAACCCACACAGCAAATATGTCATAGTCCCAGACAATTGGCTCTGTACCCATTGTGGAAACAACGGGCACCTCAAGGAAAGCTGCCCAACCAAGGATCAATCAGTCCAGTAAAACAAGATGTTTGCCGGCAAGAGGAATACAAAGCAGGGACCAGGTCCCAGCAAGAAATATCAATTCCTGCCGGCATGGACTAGAAGAATTCTTATTCATCCCTTTCCTAACTATAAGGGACCCAAACTTGTTTGGTTCCTAAATCTAACCATTGATTTAATTGTGCAGGGATCAGTGAGAGGAACTGGACTACAGTGGATCATGGACAGCGGATGCTCAAAGCATATGACTGGAAACACTATGGATTTTATCTCATTGAAAGCCTTGCAGGGAGGGGATGTATCCTTTGGCAATGGAAAGAAGGGATACATCCTTGGTGTTGGAAGAGTTGGAAAGTCTCTAGAGCACTCAATCAAAAATGTGTACTATGTGGATGGCTTGAAATATAGCTTATTGAGTGTCTCTCAAATTTGTGATAAAGGAAACAAAGTGGAGTTCTTATCCAAAGTGTGCACTGTTACTAGCCTAGTAACTGGAGAAGTGGTGTTGATAGCCAAGAGACACAAAAACATATATGTTGCTGAATTTGAATCATTGGAAGCTGGTGAAGTGAACTACTTGAAAGCAGTTATGATGATGCAGAGCTTTGGCATAGAAGTTTGGGTCATGCCAGCTTTTCCCTCCTGGACAAACTGATAAAGAAGGACCTGGTTCGTGGTCTGCCAAACTCCAAGTTCAAGGAGCACAGAGTCTGTGATGCGTGCGCTAAAGGAAAACATGTGAGATCATCTTTTAAGCCTAAGAAAGATGTCAATACATCCAGGCCTCTTGAACTACTGCACATGGATTTATGTGGGCCCATGAGAATTCCAAGTAGAGGTGGAAAGAAGTATATTTTTGTGATTGTGGATGATCACTCAAGATTCACTTGGACATTATTTCTTAGAACAAAAGATGAGACGTTTGAAGTATTTGTGGCTTTTGTCAAGAAAATCCAAGTGAAGATGGACTTGAAAGTAGCTTGCATTAGATCCGACCATGGAACCGAATTTGATAATGCAAAATTTGATGAGTTTTGCACTGAAAATGGAATCACACACAACTTCTCAGCCCCTAGGACTCCTCAGCAAAATGGAGTAGTGGAAAGGAAGAACAGAACCCTGGAAGATATGGCTCGAACAATTCTCATTGATAGTGGGATTGCTAAGAACTTCTGGGAAGAAGCAATCAACACTGCCTGCTACTTGGTGAACAGGTGCATGATCAGGTCCTTCCTGAACAAGACTCCTTATGAACTGCTCAATGGAATAAAGCCAAAAATAACCCATCTGAGAGACTTTGGTTGCAAGCGCTATGCTTTAAACAATGGGAAGGATCAACTAGGAAAGTTCGATGCCAAAAGTGATGAAGGAATCTTTTGGGATACTCTTCTCAAAGCAAAGAATACAAAGTGTACAACAAGAGAAGACAATGTGTAGAAGAGAGTGTTCATGTGCTCTTTAATGAGACACCTTCCTCAAACAGGGATGAAAATGGTGATGATCAAGACAATCAACCACTCTTGGTTCCTGGAGAGATTTCTAATGTCTCAAATGGCAAAGCTGACATGATGATTCAAGCATAGGAGATGAATGAAGTCAATGCAATCTCTTCCTCCAGTTCACAGGAGGAACCAGGTACCCCAATATCTCCCACAGAAGCTGAAGAAAGAGTTGGAGATGCTGTGGAAGGAACTCCCCAGGTAGCAGAACAAGCAGCACAGGGAAACCCCTCTAATTTACCAAGTTCTTCCACCAATCAAATCCAGGTCCCAAATTGGAAACATAAAATTTCTCATCCTCTTGATAACATAATCACTCCCCTTGATTCTGAAGTTCAAACCAGATCCAAAACCAGAAATTCCCTAGCCTTCTCAGCCTTTTTATCCCAAATAGAACCCAAAAATATCAAGGAAGCTCTGAGGATGCAGATTGGATCATTGCTATGCAGGAGGAACTTCATCAGTTTGAAAGAAACAAAGTATGGCATCTGGTACCTCGAACCTTAGACAGAACCATCATAGGAACCAGGTGGTTGTTTAGGAACAAGCTGGATGAAAATGGGAAGACTACTAGAAATAAAGCAAGACTTGTAGTTCAGGGTTATAATCAAGAGGAAGAAATTGATTATGATGAAACTTTTGCTCCTGTTGCTCGTATGGAAGCCATTCGGATTCTCATTGCCTTTTCATCTCATATGGAATTCACTTTATTCCAAATGGATGTGAAAAGTGCATTCCTGAATGGATATCTCAAGGAAGAAGTATATGTCAAGCAACCCTCTGGGTTTGAAAGTTATGCTCACCCAGAGTATGTTTTCAAATTGGACAAAGCCCTATATGGTTTGAAGCAAGCCCCCAGATCTTGGTATGAAATGCTATCCAAGTTTCTACTGGACAATGGATTCACTCGAGGAAAGATTGACAACACCCTATTTCTGAAGAAACGGGGTAGGAACCTTCTTATCGTCCAGGTGTATGTGGATGACATTATTTTTGGGGCTACAGCAGACTCACTGTGTAAGGAATTTGCAATGCTTATGGGTAGTGAGTTTGTGATGAGCATGATGGGGGAACTGAACTTCTTCCTGGGTCTTCAAGTAAAACAATCCACAAAAAGAACATGCATCAGTCAGCAGAAATACATCAAGGAGCTGCTCAAGAGATTTGACATGGAATATTCAAAGGTGATTAATACACCCATTGTAGTGGCTACCAAACTTAACATGGATTAATCTGGCTCTCCTATAAATCAAACAATGTACATGGGAATCATAGGCTCTCTACTCTATCTCACTGCAAGCAGGACATACATTGTGTTTAGTGTAGGATTATGTGCAAGGTTTCAATCCAATCCCAAGGAGTCTCATCTAAAGGCTGCTAAAAGAATTCTACGCTATCTCAAGGGCACACAGGACCTGGTCCTATACTATCCATCAGGTGACCATTTCAACCTTGTTGATTATGCTGACGCTGACTATGCAGGTTATCTGGTAGACAGGAAGAGTACTTCAGGGATGGCCCATTTCCTTGGATCTTGCCTAATCTCTTGGGGTACAAGGAAGTAGAACTCATTGGCCTTGTCCACAGCTGAAGCAGAATATGTTGCAGCTGCATCCTGCTGTGCTCAGCTGCTGTGGATCAAACAACAACTGGAGGATTTTGGAGTCTATATTGACAGCATACCACTTCTATGTGACAACACAAGTTCTCTCAACATGGAAAAAAACCCGGTGCAACACAAGAGAACTAAGCATATTGATGTGAGACATCACTTCCTCAGAGACAATGTTGAAAAAGGGCACATCTGCATGAAGTTTTGTTGCACTGAAGATTAGATTGCAGATATCTTTACCAAGGCACTGGGCAGGCAACATTTTGAGAAAAATAGAATGGCACTGGGGCTGCTGAGACCTAATTAGGGACCTGGTTCCCCTTCTTGGCTATGAATATCATACTCAGGTACATATAGCTAAAGTGTTTTCTGACGAAGTCTAACTCACATCAATACCGTTGCAAGTAGACACGCATGATGATTACAGAATTTAAAGGAGTGGCATTGTAGAACAAAAAGAGACTGAGCAATCTTTTTACAAGAAAAACAGGTACGGGACCTAGTCTCGGTACCCCAGGTTAGTAGTTATGTGTGTTCTCTCTCATTTTCAACGAACAACTGCATTAATTATTGCTGCCACATCGTCCGCCTTTTCAGAAATCATGTCTATCAAGTCTATCACTCCACCCTTTCAACTCCCTCTGCACGTTCCCTTTTCCCAAAACGCCTACCGCCTTTTGAGCTTGTTTCTCTTCCCCCTCATTACTCCACTCTCCTATAAAGCCCCTTCATCTCCAATCTATCCTCACATACCTTCTCAGTCTCTCTCTTTTATTAAAAAAACACCTTCTCTCTCTGAAGCTTTTCTCTAGTTGTTAACAATGGCCGCATCAAACGAACCTTCTCCCTCTCTCACCACTGATCTCAACACTGTCTCAATGGAGGATCGGGCATCCTCTCCTCCAGAGGTCGTCATCCCCGCTCCTACTTCCTCTTCACTCTCACCTGTTTTAGAAACACCCAAGGAACCTCCAGTCCCAGAAGCACCTCTTACTTCTCCCCCTTCAGCTGAATCACCACAAAAAACCCTAGACACTGAACCAACCATTGTACCTCCTTTCTCATCTGTACCACCAACAGAACCTTTAACCACTGAAGCTGCAGAGGACGACCCTGACCAGTATATCAACCCTCTTTTCTCAATTCCACGACTCCCATGGAGTCTCCAGAAAAAGAGGCATCTGAGAATCCCCCCTCTGAAACCGCTTTTTCTCTTCCTGAAACTCAAGGAGCAGCATCATCCTTTTTAGAGGATGAGGGGACCATGGTCCTATTTGAGTCTCCTCGACATGAGTCTGTGCCTGATAAACCCAGTGAGGAACCTGGTTCTCCTCTTTCCAAGACCCCCCAATAGCAAATCTTTTATACTCCTCCTCTTGAGTCCATCCCTCCATGAATGAAGATGATGAGGATGAAATGGTTCTGAGTGCTTGTTTTAAACTCCATTAGAGTGCGAGTACTCCAGAAATCTCTGTGAAGTGTCCATCCACTAGATTGCATAAGAACGAGGCTATTGATTTGGATCTTGAGAAAAGTAAGAAGAGTAGTAAACAGAAGAAGAGGAGGTTGGTGAAGGAAGGTCAGGTGGTAGTGGATAAAGCTATTCCGGCTGTTGAAGTAGAGGAAAAAACTACCGAGGAACCTAGTTCCTTAGTAGGGAGGAAGAGGTCTGTGTCTGGTAGAAGAGAGAAGAAAAAGACTCTGTCACCCCCAAAAAGTGATGAGAAGTCTAAGAAGAAGGAGGTTGGCGAAGCAAGTGAAAAGAAAACAGTGTCTATAAATAGTGTCAAAGGGAAGTCTGTGAAAGTGACGGTAAATGAAAAAGGGAGATAGAAAATGTGGGAGGACTTGGTTCTATGAAGACCGTAACAAGCAACAGTGGAAAGTGGCAAGAGAATGTTCGCAATCAAAGAGTGTTGTGGGGTCGCACGTTTGACCCTGAGATTCTTGAAATGGCTGGGATGAGTCAACTCATGGCTATGGTTGAATTTTAGAAATGAGAACATCTGTTTAATGTGAGTGGGCCCAAGGTGTATGAGGAAGCTGTGCAGGATTTCTATGCAACCCTATTTACTCCCACTGAGGGCCATATTTGTGTGTTGGTGGAGGGTGTCGATATTGTCTTTGATGATGCTGCTCTGGGGACAATCCTGAATGTTCCATCAACAGGGCTGTCTTCTGTGGATCCAGATAAGTATGCTTGTGAGGTAGACTTTAGGCGAGCTATAGTTAAGCCAGGGATAATTTAGCAGGGGGAACGGGTTCACAAGAAGGCCATGCTCCCTCTTTATCAGCTTCTTTTTGAGCTGGTAAATAAGGTCCTTCTTCCCCGTGCCGAGAGGCGTTCTGTTGCTTCCCGTGCTGATCTGATTTTAATGGAAGCTCTTGACCAGTTCAAGCCAGTCAACCTACCTGCGCTTATGATTACTCATATGTATAAGGTTGTCACGGTCAAGGATGGGAATCACGGGCTCCCCTATGGTTTTCTACTTACCCGCTGGGTCTTTGAAATTTTAAGGTACCAGTCAAGAATCCTCAGGTAGGGACCCGCAAGCAAAGCTTTTCTAAAACAACTCTTGAAGAATGTGAGTGTTTTGAAAAGGCTGGGGGCAACATTTCTACCATATCGTAGCTAATGATGTTCTTGTTCTTCCATTCCCCAAACCCACTTCAGCTTTCAAGATTGGGTTGGTGTTCCGATAGGCGAGAGGTGTAAGCACCGCGAGGTGTGAAGCCAGATCGTACTAAAGACAATGAAAAAATTTAGAAAATGAGTATCAATGCTCTGAATGCTGCCAATGATGTGATTAAGGGATTGAAGGCTCAGATTGCCATTTTGGAGGTTCAGTCAAGCCAAGATGGTGAGGGACCTGGTTCTGGTTGCTCCTCAAATGAAGAAATTGCCCGCTTAACCAAGGAGAACTGTGAGCTGCGGCAACAGGTTGAGAACCTAAAGGAGAAACTACTCGAGGAACAGTCCTCTGCCAATGCTCGCATGGACCTGGTTCTTCGGATTCTCACTGCTTCCTCCTCTAGTGCCCCATAGGCCTTGTCTTCCATAATCTATCTCTGCTCTGATGTGGTTACCAGTGTTTTTGCTTTTTGTTTTTTTTTTATTGGGATTAGATAACACCTGGCTGCTTCTGTTGCAAAATCCAAAAGAAGTCCTTTGCTCTTCCAAGCAAAGACTTCTCTATGTTTTCAAGCTTTTAATGAATGAAATCAGTCTTTTTATGTTCTCATCAATGCTTTTCTGCCTTTTTATTCTGTTTTCTATCATGTTGTGTGCACATAAGGGGCATGAGTTAACTTTATTGGAATTATTTATGCTCTCTGCCTGTTTATGCCTTTTTATGTTGTCAAAAGGGGGAAGTTTAGGGGATAATTGGGCACATTTTGGAAAACGATGGCAGGGATTAAGGGGGAAGAACATAGACAGGGGGAACACTTTGAGAACCTGGTCACTCATTTGTTATGAATCTGCTGATGTTAGCATTTATAACTACTCCCCAATTATAAAAGTTTGTCATCATCAATAAGGGGGAAATTGATGGGTTGTATTCTGTTTTGATGATCTAACAAACTTTTATATGAAGAACCAGATAAAGGATCTGATCTGTAGACAGCACAACTATTCAGCTTTAACTCAAAGAATTCTGGACAATGCACAGTTGAACTTATAAGGAACAGCTGAGGGACCTGATCCCTTGACAGACTCCCAGACGATAGTACAGGTCCACTCTACATATGTAAAAAGCTATGGCAGAAAAGTGTTTGCCTACAACTGTACACGCTACAGTGCAATAACAGTGCAATAGTCACTTCCCATTGGTTGTGAAGTGTACTCTCAAGATATGGGACATCCTCCTTGGAATGTGCCAAGGCCTTTAATATCTTGTTTGAAGACAAACAAGAACATTCACTTGGGAAATTTCTAAGAACATTCTCTCAAGCATTAAAGTGGTCTCTAGCATTGAAGATTCAAGTGTTTCAAGAGCAAGAAGACAACTCCACTAAGACGGACCAGTTCCACTTTGTGTCGTTAGTGTCCTTAGTTGAGTTGTAATCTTGCATTTTGTTTTTCATTGTATCCTCTTTGCTTTTGTAGAAGCATCGTGTTAGGAATCTCTCAACATAAACCTCTTGTGTTTCTGTAGTGACTAGTTTAGTCACAAGTGAAAAGTATTTGTAACTAGAGAGTGACAAAGTGTCTTGTAATAGTGATTACAAGTTAGTGTGTTGAAGTCTTTGTAAGAAGTACATTATAAAGTGGCTTGTAATAGTTTAGATTAAAAGTTAGTGAAGTTGAAATCCTACAAGTGTAGGTCGTGGTTTTTATCCCCTTGAGTGGGATTTTTCCACGTAAAAATCCCTTGTCTCTTTTACTTGCTTTCTTAGTTTACTCCTCTGTGGGAACTAGTAGAGGACCATGTATCTCTACAGTTTGATGGAATCATAGAAACTATCACAGTTCATGGGAATTTGTGGAAAAATTACGCCGCCCCCTCGGAAGATCTGCAAAGGAGGAGGAGTGTTACTCTCTCCGTCTCTACCGGGTGCAATCTATTATCTCGGCCGGTGGAACTCAGGAAAAACTTGGGAAAAGATACAAGCTCTCTCGGGAGAGTGCTTGTTGAATAATGCTATGCACAACACCGCAACAGTATACTCTGCATTTCCTTTGTTACCTCTTCTATCTTCGATTTAGTAGTATTTTGAGTATGCCTTTTTGTTTCGCAGGCCAATTTCCTTGATTCCGAGAGCCTCCAAAGGTTGATTCGGTATAAGGAGGAACTTACCTCTGAGCGAGATCAACTTTTGGCCGAGCAGGACCAAACTCTTGCTCGCATCTTAGAACTAGAAGCCAAAGCTGTTGAGGTTGTTGTGTTGGAACCTCGTTTGTAGAAAAGCGAGCAAGAAGTAGAGACTCTAAGCCTAGAGATCGCCCCGCTGAGGGTTCAATTTGAAGAGGCTAGGCCAAATGGGGTAAATTCCATAGTTCCATTCTTGCTGCATCCGATCGCGAGACTGCCTCCACTAAAAGATTGAATAATTTAGAGGCAGCCTTGAACTCCAAAAGTGAAGCATTTGCTGCTGTCAGGATGAAATATTCCCAATTGGAGAGAAGTATAAGAGGACCATTGATCATTATAGACTTTTCAGCTATATTGTTTGTGATCTCGATGTTAGACTCTAGTCCGTTAGATCCGTAAGGGAAAATATTTCTGCCGAGGTTGACCAACTTAAAGAAGAAATCAAGCACCGAGCGGCTTCCCTCGTTGTTGAAAAAATATATGTTATGTACAGCATGACAAGAAAAACCTTGGAAGAGGCTAAAGCGGCCATAATTATTAACTTGCATTGTCTTTTTTATTGTCATTATAACTTTGTTTGGCTAAATTTCGCACTATCTGGATTCCCAATTTTAACAATTATTCCATAGCACGATATTGTTAATTGAGTTAGAAGATGAAAACTTTGGCCAGAATCCATCGAACTTGGTCATAATTTGGTGAATAACACACGACGATCCCGGTGGAGATAATTTTTGATTTGATTTAATAGAGGGTTAAAAATGGAGAGAAATATGTGTGAGAAAGAATACAATAGAGAAAAAAAATTAAAAACTAACGGAATAAGCTATAAACTAATTGAGATTTGAAAGCAACTATTTTTCTAGGAAGAAGATGTGAAACGACCCAACCAATTATTTTGCTTTCTAGAACCCCGTTCCCTTAAATAAGACTCCCATGTGCTTTTACCATTTTATGACTTGCGGTGATGGTTAGTCTGAGAATTTGGAAAGGTTCGGGTTGAAATCGGAACATTTGGTTCCTTGAGTTGGCCTTAAAAGGATAAGTTTGACTTCGGTCAAAATTTTGAGTAAACAACCTCAAAATCAGGATTTGACGATTCTAATAGGTTTGTATGATAATTTCGGACTTGGGCGTATGCTCGGATCGGGTTTTGGATGACCTGGGAGAGTTTCGGCGCCTAATAATGAAAGTTGGTTCTTTGAAGGTTTTAGAAGTTCTTTAAATTTGGTTTGGAGCAGGTTTTGGTGATATCAAGGTCCAAACAGAATTTCGAGACCGGGAATAGTTCCATAATATCATTCAAAACTTACACGCAAAATTTGGTCTCAATCCGAGTAGTTTAAGTACATTTCGGTGCATGAGAGTAAATTGAAGAACTTGAAGTTCATAAGTTTGATTCAGTTGGTTTTGGGGCATGATTCTTAGTTTTAATATTGTTTCGGGCATTCCGAGAGTTCGAGCGAGTCCGTTTTATGATCCCAAACTTGTTGGTATATTCGGACGGGGCCTCAGGGGCCCCGCGTGTCAATCAGACGAGGCTTGGACCAAGATGGAAATTGAGAGCAACAACTGAAGCTCTCAGTTGCTGTCATACTCGCACCTGCGCTTGGCTAGCCGCAGGTGCGAGCCACAAGCCACAGAAGATAAACAGTGAGGGCATCCCAACCACTGCAGGTGCGAAATTTTTAGCGCACCTGCAGGTGCGAGAGCAGTGGTCGCACGAGCGGATAAGCACGCAGAAGCGACCCCTTTTGTCCGCTGATGTGGAGCTTGGCCAGGTAAGAGAAATTCGACCTGCGAGGATTTTGCCGCAGATACGGCCAAGGCACCGTAGGTGCGAAAATTGCTGGGTAGAAGGGTTAATTTAATACGGGACTTAGGCTATTTCTAACACATTTCTCTCACTCTTGGGCTATTTGAGAGCTTTTAAAGAGGGGATTTCGACCTAGATTTTGAAGATAAGTAATTTTTACTAATGTGAGTTTAATACATAGATTATGGGTATGATTTTAATATGAAAATTTATGGAAATCATGGGTTTAGATGAAAACCCAAGGTTTTGATAATAATGGGATTTTACCACGAAAATAGTTTTGGAACTTAGTGAAAATCATATATTTATGTTCCAAAGGTTATGGTAACAACTTTCTTCAAAAGTTTCCAAAATCCGGACACGTGGGCCCAAGGGTGATTTTTTTAGAATCTTACATTTAGGGACGGGTAACCTCTTTAATAGTTGGAATGTGAACTTTTGAGCATGTATTGATTAGTTTATATACTATTTGATTAGTTTCGGATTGATTCGGCACCGACTTGAGGGTGTGAGCGTATTCTTGAATCGGGAAGTAGGCTTTGAGATGAGGTAAGTCTCTTTTCTAACCTTGTAAGTGAGAATTAACCCCATACGTGAACTTAAATCAATATGTACTTCTATTTGTGGGGGCTACGCACGCACGATGTGACTAGATTCCGTGCGTAGCTACTATTCATACTTATGTCCAGGTAGACTTAGGCTTACACCATGATTTGTTGATACCGTTGCTTGATTATGCTTACTAATTGTTAGATTAAAGCGGAGGTTGAGAATTTCAATATTTTTAAGTTCCAAGTTGAATTTATTATCTTAAAAGGAATTGAGAAGTGATATGATAATTTAAGAAAATCTATGTTCAACCGCTTCGCAAGTATATTCGCGAGCGGGGTAAATTTCCACTACTCTCATGGGAGTGGGCCATTCGCCTCGGTAGGATTTATTGATATATTATATTGTTCGAGTTGTTCGACCCTCGGCAGTGCACAATATATATATATCACTACTTCTTCGAGGTTAGACTAGATACTTACTGGGATACATGTTGTTTTATGTACTCACGCTACACTTCTGCACTTAAATGTTCAGAATTTGAGGCAGGTGCATCTAAATATCAGTCTGACTCGCACTCTTGACTTACACTTCGAGACTTCACGGTGAGCTGCCTTCCGAGCCGTCCTGCAGCAGTTGGAGTCTTCCTTTTGTTATATTTCTGTCTATTCCTTTTTCAGACAGTAGACTAGTATTCTTTTGTATATTCTACTAGAATGCTCATATACTTGTGACATCAGGTCTTGGCACACAGTAGTAGACTTATGATTTTGGATATATTTTATGACTTCGATTTACACTCAGTTGCTTTCGTTTAATTACTATACATATGTAAATTGCTAAAGCTTTTATCAATAAGGATGTTATTCACTTAGGAAACATATTAAATGTGGAATACACTAGATTGATCAGTATTGGCTTGCCTAACAACGGTGTTGGGCGCCATCACGGCCTATAATGAAATTGGGTCGTGAAAATATGGTATCAGAGCACTAGTTTCACGTAGGTATCACAAGTTATGGGCATGCCTAATAGAGTCTTGCAGAGACGTTCGTACTTATTTCCGAGAGGCTATGGGGTGTTAAAACACTACTCTTTATTCATCTCCTATCGTGCATTTGATGGTATATTAAGTTTCTTCTCTTACTCTCTCAATGATGGTGAGAACGCGTATGGCAAATGTTCCAAACCCGGGAGAAGCTGATTCCCCTGTTGCGAGAGGCCGAGGCAGAGGTCGGGGAAGGGCACCAGCCCAAGGGGACGAGGACGTCCCAGAGTTTCCCTAGTTGTACCACCAACAGATCCAGTGAAGGATCCCATTGTTGAGGAGTAGGGCGAGGTATCCATAGCAAATCCAGCCCCGGTAGATTTCATGTCAGCACCGGGCTTTCAGGAGGTCATGGGCCGTATGTTGCGGTTCATGGATTCTGTGACCCATACTGGTTTATTTCCAGCAAACCCAACCACATCTCAGGCGGGATGGGGAACACAGACCCCTACTGCTCAGGCACCTGGCGTGCATATGTCGTATATCAGACCCCGGGTACACTACCCGTGGGTGGGGCCCAGCAAGTTGCAACGACTGTACCTGAGCCTAGACCAGTTGGGATCGGCGAGCCGCAAAAGCTCTTGGACAGATGGACTAGGATTCACCCTCCGGTCTTTGGGGGTGAGCGGCATGAAGATTCCCAGGACTTTATTGATAGGTGCAGAGATAGACTGCACAAAATGAGCATATCAGAGTCTCACATGGTGGATTTCACTACCTTTCAGTTAGAGGGGAGTGCACGTAGGTGATGGAAGGCTTATCTTCTTGACAGATCAGCTGATTCTCCTCCTATGACTTGGGACCAGTTCACATGCCTATTCCTGGATAGGTATATTCCACCCTCCCAGAGGGAAGAGTTGTGGTGTCAGTTTGAGCGGCTCAGGCAAGGTCAGATGTTAGTGATTGATTATGAGGCGAGATTTTCTGAGTTGTCTAGCCATGCACTTATGATACTTCCTACTGAGGTGGAGCGAGTGTGGAGGTTTGTTGCGGGGCTGCACTCTAGTATTCAGGCTAGCAAGGCTCTGGAGGTTGAGATGGGGACTCCTATCAACTAGTAGTGGAGATTGCTCGCATGATTGAGGGTTACCGTGTCAGAGGGGTAGAGAGAAGATGCAGCAGGAGAAGAGGTCCCATTTTTTTGGTGAGTTCAGAGGTTCCCTAGCTGGGGGAAGAGGTTATTTGGGAAGGGGTCATCCCAGCATTCCCCCATATCCAGCACCACCACCTCCTCGGGGTATTCTAGCGCGATCCTATTTCAGTGTTATGCGGGAGAGTTCTTACCGCCCGCCAGCTATTCAAGGTTCTTCCAGTGGATACTTTGATCATCAGGGTTCTTCTAGTGCCTATTTCAGTGCCATGCTAGAGAGTTCATATCGCCCATCCTCTCTTCAGAGTTCTTCCGGTTAGTATTCAGGCCACCAGGGTCAGACTTCAGGGCAGCAGTCCACCGCTCCGAGAGGTTGTTATGAGTGCTGGGATCCCAATCACAAGAAGAGACATTGCCCTAGACTTCGGGGCAAGGCAGTGCAGCAGAGTCAACAACCCATGATTACAGCCTAGTAACCACACCAGCCGTTCGGCCGCCCAGAGGCAGAGGGCAGGTGGGTAGAGGTCGTCCTAGAGGTGGAGGTCAGGCAGGCGGAGGCCAGCCAGATGGCGCTCCAGCCAGATTTTATGCTTTTCCGGCCAGACCACATGTAGTGGCCTCGGATGCCGTGATCACAGGTATTATCTTTGGCTGTGGTAGGGATGCTTCAGTAGTATTTTATCCAGGATCTACCTATTCATTTGTTTCATCTCTGTTTTCTCACTTTATGGTTATTCCTCGTGAGTCCTTGGGTACTCCTGTCTATGTGTCCACTCCTGTGGGCGATTTTGTTGTTGTTGATCACATCTATTGGTCCTGTGTGGTTACATTCTGTGGTTACGAGACTAGAGCGGATCTTCTGTTGCTTGATATGACTGACTTTGAGGTCATCCTGGGCATGGACTGGCTATCTCCATATCACACCATCTTTGATTTCCATGCCAAGATTGTTACCTTAGCGATGCCAGAGTTTCCTAGATTGGAGTGGAAGGGTTCGACTGTTGGTACATCTAGTCAGGTTATCTCTTTTATGAAGGCTCGACACATAGTCGAGAAGGGTTGTTTGGCTTATCCAACCTATGTTCGGTATACTACTGCCGAGTCCCTGGCGATTGATTTGGTACCAGTAGTCCGGGAGTTCTTCGATGTGTTTCCTTCTGATCTTCTAGGCATGCCACTAGATCGTGATATCAATTTCTATATTGATTTGGCTCCAGGTACCCAGCCTATAGCTATCACACCTTACCGTATGCATCCAAAAGAATTGAAGGAGTTGAAGGAACAACTTGAGGATTTTCTAGCGAACGAGTTTGTCAGGCCGAGTGTATCACCTTGGGGTGCACCAATATTATTTTTGAAGAAGAAAGATGGGACTATGCGGATGTGCATTGATTACCGCCAATTGAGCAAAGTCACCATTAAGAACAAGTACCCGTTACTACGTATTGATAATTTGTTTGACCAGTTTTAGGGTGCTAGGGTGTTCTCTAAGATCGACTTGAGATCGAGGTACCATCAGCTGAAGATTCGGGACTCAGATGTTCTGAAGACCGCTTTCCGTACTAGATATAGCCATTATGAGTTTCTAATAATGTCTTTCAGTTTGACTAATGCCCCGACGACGTTTATGGACTTGATGAATATGGTGTTCAAGCCTTATATTTATTTGTTTGTCATTGTCTTCATTGATGACATTTTGATTTACTCACGTAACATGGAGGAGCACGAGAAACATTTGAGAGTTGTGCTTTAGACCTTGCGGGAACAGAAGCATATGCTAAGTTCTCCAAGTGTGAGTTTTGGTTAGATTATGTGGCATTCTTGGGGCATGTGGTATCAGGAGAGGGCATTAAGGTGGATCTCAAGAAGATTGAGGCGGTTCAGAGTTGGACTCGTCCTACTTCAACGACTAAGATCAAGATCTTCTTGGGGTTAGCAGATTATTATCGCTAGTTCGTGGAGGGCTTCTCATCTATTGCATCACCTTTGACTAGATTGACCTAGAAGGGTGCTCAGTTTCGTTGGTCCGATGATTGTGAGACGAGCTTGGAGAAGCTCAAGACGGCTTTGACCACAACACCAGTCCTTGTGTTGCCTTCCGGTTCGGGGATGTATACTATGTATTGCAACGCTTCACGCATTGGCTTGGGTTGTGTATTGATGCAGGAGGGGCGAGTTATGCATATGCTTCATGTCAACTGAAGCCCCATGAGAAGAATTATTTTGTGCACGATTTGGAGTTGGCCGCGATTGTTCATGCTCTTAAGATCTGGAGGCATTATCTATATGGGGTGTCTTATAAGGTTTACATTGATCATCGCAGTATGCAGCATTTGTTCAAGCAAAGGGATCTCAATTTGAGGCAGCGTTGATGGCTTGAGTTACTGAAGGATTATGACATCACCATTCTTTATCATCCGGGCAAGGCGAATGTAGTCGCGGATGCCTTGAGCAGGAAGGCAGAGAGTATGGGTAGCTTGGCATTTATTTCAACGGAGGAGAGACCACTAGCCTTGGACATTCAGTCCTTGGCTAACAGATTAGTGAGGTTGGATATTTCAGAGCCTAGCTGAGGTCTTGCTTGCGTCATTGCCTAGTCCTCACTATTGGAGCAGATCAAGGCTCGACAGTTTGATGACAGTCTGAAATAGCATTATTGGTGGCGGCGGATGAAAAAAGACATAGTTGAGCATGTATCTAGATGCCTAAATTGCCAGTAGGTTAAGTATGAACGCTAGAGTCCAGGAGGCCTACTCCAGCAGATGACTATACCTAAGTGGAACTGGGAGCGCATCACTGTGGACTTCGTAGTTGGGTTTCCGCGGACTTTGCGGAAGTTTGATGCAGTTTGGGTCATTGTAGACAGATTGACCAAGTAGGCACACTTCATTCCTGTCATGACTACGTATACTTTAGAGAGATTGGCCTAGATTTATATCCAGGAGATAGTTCGGCTGCACGGTGTGCCTGTTTCCATCATTTCAGACAGAGGTCCTCAGTTTACTTCACATTTCTGGAGAGTCGTATAGAGTGAGTTGGGGACACGTGTAGAGCTCAACACAGCATTTTATCCCCAGACTAATGGGCAGCCGGAGCGGACAATTCAGATATTGGAGAACATGCTCAGAGCATGCGTGATTGACTTTGGAGGGATGTGGCATCGATTCTTGCCTTTGGCCGAGTTTGCTTACAACAACAATAACTAGTCCAACATCGAGATGGCTCCATTTGAGGCTTTATATGGTCGGCGGTGTCGTTCTCTCATTGGGTGGTTTGAGCCTGGCGAGGCTAGGTAGTATGGTATTGATTTGATGAAGGATTCCTTGGAAAATGTAAAGTTGATTCAAGAGCGACTTCGTACAACACAGTCCCGAGAGAAGAGTTACAAGGATCAGAAGGCGCGTGATTTATAGTGGCGAGAAGGTTCTCTTGAAAGTCTCACTGATGAAGGGAATCATGAGGTTTTGGAAGAAGGGCAAGTTGATCCCAAGGTTTATAGGCCCATTTGAGGTGTTGAGGCGAGTTGGGGAGGTTGCTTATGAGCTTGCTTTTCATCCCAGTCTGTCAGGAGTTCATCCGGTTTCCACGTGTCTATGCTCCGAAGGTATCATCCTGACTTGCCACATGTGATAGACTTCAGCGCGATTCAGCTAGATGAGAGTTTAGGTTATGAAGAGGAGCCAGTTGCCATTGTTGATAGGTAGGATCGCTAGTTGAGATCCAAGAGAATTTCCGCGGTAAAGGTTCAGTAGAGAGGCCAACCAGTCGAGGAGGTGACCTGGGAGTCCGAGGAGGACTGTCACGCCCCAAAATCGAGGGAAGCGACCGGCACTCAACCGGGTGACCCCAGTCAAGCGAACCTGATTTGCCTTTCCTACCCAACGCTCTTCCCCGTGTTTATATCATCCATTATTTATATGAAACAGTGAGATAAGCTTAAAAGTGTGTGATTACCACAATAAATCCAATTTTTCCTCATTTTACATTATTATACTAGATTTCCCAAAACATACATAATAGATACAACACTTCCCAATACGGACCACGATTACGAGCAAATACAACCACTACCCAAAAATATATATATACACCCACACAGTGTCTACGGAGCCTCTAAGAGTCTAGGAGTTTATACAATATTTGTCGGAACCAAGGTCCCGGCTGTACCTTACAATACATAATCTACTCAAAAGGAAATGGCATGAACTACACATGGCCCCGAGACAAAGTGGGGCTCACCAGTATAACTGAGAAAGGATGAGGAGAAAGCACCACTAACGGCGAGCTGAGCAACCTACTATGGACCCACTTACATCCATATAAAAAGATGTAGCGCCCCCTGAAATAGGGACGTTAGTACTGTGGAATAGTACTAGTATGTATGAACAAACTTTATCCCAAGTACAATCAAACAATACACAATTAAGAGACAGTAATAGAACCAATCAATCAATGCACGTGGAATGAAACAACCAAAATCAACAAGTTTCACAATCTCTCCTTTTTCCCTTTCACTATCACCATATTCAAGAGTTCCCCGGATTTTCCATTTCGATAGTGATAATGATTACATTCCATCCTTATTACCTCGAACACCCTTATTACCTCGGCTACCCTTATTACCTCACATCTCATCAAGCTTATTACTTCGTGTTGCGGCGCGCAACCCGATCCCACCTGACAATCATATTTCATAACAGCAACCACAAACAATTGCATCACAAGAATTTTCATTTCAAGGAATCAGAAGTTCACGTCCACCATTCATATATTTGGGCCCAAGGCACAATAATTCTCCCCAAGTAGTAATTCATATACAAGGCATTTCCATAATTGTTCAACTCATTCACATCATTTCACAATACCCTTTTTCATTACCTATCATGCACGATTTTCCTTAGCCATTATATACATTCACACACTTGGGCACATTAACCTTCTTTCATTCATTAGCACATACTTTCATATCGATATCCTCGAGCATTTACGAGCTTTGCACATAATAAGATAGGCACATCAAAATACTTTTCACAGTCTCATATAGTACGGTAGTATGGCAATCAACTAGGACAATAAGAGAATAGAATCTTACGTCTCAACACATTTGAACAATCAATTCACATATTTTCAAACAAGATACATATAGCGTATGCTCGGACCCAACAAGAGGATTCTATAAAGGTTAAAGTTAGCCATACATACCTCGAATCGGGAT
>ML389812.1:0-28447 GCA_005239525.1 Nicotiana knightiana | reverse complement strand
AGTCATAACCGAGGGTTTAGAGGTTGGATTAGAGATAACGATACCTCGGGTGCAATCTAAAGTGAACTGTATTGCGATCTAGCTAGCGTAACTTGAGAGAGTGCGTCTAGTAAATTATCATAATTACTCGAGAGAGATTTATGGTAGATAGAGAGTTCATGATTGATAGAGACGATTAATTAAGCTATAAGAAATATCGGAGAAAGAATTCACCAACAGGGGAACCATAACCTTAGACCTTGAATATTATTGTTTACATTAAATTGTTAGATTAATTACTAGTTGATTATTTTGTGAGTAGAATTAGTTAAACAACACAACTTGGTATTCAAAAATCTTGATAAACTTGATTAAACACCAGTTTAGTATTTAATAAACTCAATTGATACGTTCAATTCCTCGTGGGATCGACTTTGGGTTTAATACCCCAGATTTATATTTGCAACGCCCGTTTAGTCTTTATAGAAGACATAGTTGAGCGTGATCAACGACCTTATGGATTTTGGGTCGTGACAACATGGTATCAGAGCATTAGGTTCCCTTAGGTTTCACGAGTCATGAGAAAGTTTAATAGAGTCTTGCGGATCGGTATAGAGACGTCTGTACTTATCTTCGAGAGGCTACATGGTTGTTAGAAGTACTTCCCTTCTTGATTCCTCATCATGTGATTCGATTCCTTTGAGGTTTATGCCTATGTTCTTCCTACTCAATCTTATACGTCACGAAGCGTTTGCTATGAAACGTTGATTTGAAGAATTGAAATGGTGCTACGGATATGGTGCGATATGTTTTCCATGTGTAGTTGGTTGGGGATGTTGTTGTTTCCCTGTAGAAGAATATTATGTTGTTTCAGTTCGGTTGCTGTGTTTCTGAGAACTTTGAGGCTATGCTCATATTTTTATGATGCTTACGATTGGTTATCGCGCGGTGTTGATATGATGGTAGAATGCTTGCCCATATGTCGGGGTAATGAATGACTTGAATTGAGGTATTCTCAGAGCGTAATTTGAGATTTCAGTATTTTAGTGCCGGCGGAGGAAGGGAAATTGGACTATGAATGTTCAAGTATGGGGATAAAGTAATAAGACTTGGTGTTATCAAGCGAGGTGGGGCTTTCATCTATGATGTGGTATCGCTGTTTTGATCGAATAGAATGTGTTAAGTTAGCCGGTGTTATAGTTCTTCTGTTGCATTGGGTCAGAGTGTTGTGAAGTAGTATTAAAGAAGCGGTTGTCAGAGATCATGGTGTGTGGTGGTTTAGAAGTGAATAGTTATTTCTAATGAAGGCAACTCGAGAAAGATGATCTTCGGAGAGTTTGAAGTCGTGGTGATCTGCTGGTTTAAGAGCTACAAAGAATGATAATGAATTGAGGCTGCAATTGAGAAGCATGAGATGAAGGAAGACATGTGAGAAGTGTCAGGGGGCGGCTAAATCTCTAAAATTCCAGGAATGAGAGACAGAAGGTAGGGTAGTTGCTTAAAGAAATGAGTTTAACTAAAGTGGGAGAGTGGCAGTGTAGCATATGAGTTCAGTGGAAGATAGCTGCCTATCTTGAGGAGAAGTTTGGAGTGGTTTGAGAATATTCGTGGACGGTGATTGGGTCCACGGGCTTAATTTAAAATTTGATTCTTTCGGTGAAGGTTGGATATAATAGAGAGAAGTCGCTAGGGATGAAGAAGGATGCAATATGGCGGTGAATCTGAAGATATTGTAGCGCATTTAGTAGATGTACATGAGGAGCGGACGGACTGGTAAAGTCGGTGAATGAGAATGGTCTTAGGATGGGGTATTGATGTTGTAGAGAGTGTGCAGTACAGCGTCATTGGAAGATGCTAGTTGATGATTTCCACAGGTGGGTTATCTCCTGTGAGTAGATTAGCGATTGTGTGGTTGGAAAGTGTCTGCGAGGGATTCTAGTGGCTATCCGGTAGGAGGCCGAATATGTGAATGATGCTAAAGAATTTAAGAATTCATGGGATGCTAATAGGAGAAATTAGAAGAAATTGACAGATTGGTTGAGAAAGATCATGTCAGCAAAGTAGAGAGGATTTCGGTGGGGTCCAGAATGATGCAAGGAGTAGCTTCAGGCTAAGTGGGAGAATCCCACTGCCTGTGATAGGGTTGTAGGAATATCATCTCATGGGGTTGCGGATTATCGACGTATTGGCAAGTTATTTCAGCTAAGGGGAAAAGAGTAAAAAAATGGTAATTGTGCATGGGATTTGATTAATATTTGCAAAAGTTGGACCTATTGGACCAAGGTTAGGTTTTGGGAGTGTTCTATGTTATTTTCAGCGTGCAAGATAGTATTGGAGGAGTGAGAGAAATAAACTCCGGGTTGTAGAAAGATTATCAGGAGGATATGAGACGGGTTGCGGGATTTAGGCAACATGATCTCGTGAATCAAGGTCACTCGAGATGAGTGAGGGTTGAGTTGCTATGAGTTGAAGGAAGTTACTATTATTCCTGAGGCAATTGAATATGATTAAAAGAAGATAGAGTGGTTAGCCATGGTTGAAATGGCGCACTTACGGCAGTGATCAGTTCCTTCAGTGTGATTAATTTATGTGTGTAGTTTGTGCCAGTACGTGCGAGGCTTGTCAGATGCCGTAATGGATTTTATTTGGAAGCATTCAAGTATTATGGCATGTCAGGTGTAGGCGGATCCCGGAAGGATTATGGTGGTATAGACTACTCCTTGAGGATTTGTTTGTTTTGTGACTTTGAGAATTTACACATGTGTTGTTATGGTTCCCTTGAATTGAGGTAAGTAAAAGGTTTCTATGTGATGAAGTGTTTCCCCTATTAGCGGTTCAGGAGTTATGATGAAAATCCTATGCCATTCCATACCGGCATGTTAGGTGCAGTAGTCAGTGTGGAGCTGGAAGTAAGGATCAGGGTTTTGGTTGGGTGTTGACAAGGATGTCATGAGCTTGGGTGAGCAAGGGGAAAAAGGGATATGAATTTTTAAGGTAAGCTGTGATGACTTCAGCGTCATCTGAGACCGGTGTTTGGTGAAAGAGGCTTTGTATCCTGGTTATGGGTTCTTGATTTGTTTTACAACGTTAACATGGTCGGTGGTATGGATGTGCAGACTTGTTACCTTGTGTGGAAGGTCGTGGGAGCGTGACCACAGGAAGATTGTATAAGTGTGACGTGTAGTCACCTGATTGATTGAAGATTTAGACCAAGTATAAAGAATTGTAATATTGCTTATTTGAGATTTTATGCCTGGAAGGTGTTCAGTTCATCTTTGTTGCGGATTGTGGGGTGTAGTCCCGGCTATGATGGTGGTTCTTGCGTGTTATGGGAAGAAGTGGGTTATTATGGACCTAGGTAAGGCCATCAACCTAGTTTAGTGCAAGCAAAATCGGCTTGAAGTGTGTGAATGGATTTAAACAGGACTATGGGCTTCATGTGAGTCAGATGTGTTCATTTCAGTATAGCGCTCCTCAAGGAGGGATTTTGGAACACCAGATGTTGTTTCATCTTCGTCAATTTCATGTAATATTATGATTGTGCCGTGTGAGTTGTGGGACGACTTGATAAATTCCTATGTGATGAGTTTCCGCGTAATAATGATGTATGTAAGAAGGAGAGCTCTTGAGATTCAGAGTATATATATCGCACCTCAGTTGTGCTTAAGTTTTGTAGCATATGGCTCCATCAGTCTCCCCAGGGTGGTATTATGCACTTAGCGTGCTTGTGACCGATATTCGGTAATTTGTAATAGTGAGCAATTCAGCTCCGTGTGTATCTCCTTATGTGAGTTTCATGATAGGATCGGGTGGCACGCCGCCACGGGTATGCTATTTGAATCAGGTTGCACGCCGCATCAGTCTGATGTTGAGTATAGTTCCCTATATCTGTTTTCCTGTGTTTTACTCCCTGTATTCTGAGGAAATTTCATATTAGTTGCGTGAGTTGAGTAGACCCTTCCTGAGTCATTTCTTTATGTATCATGTTCGAGTTGTGTCTTATTGGCGCATTGTGGCATTGTGTGAGACTGTTGGTCATGTTTGGGATGATTTGTGTCTGAACAATTCATACTGGGTGAGACGAGATTATTGGATCATGGATCAGTGCGATAAGGTTATGCGGAAAATATTAAAGGACAATTACTCTTATTTGGTTCGTAATGAGATGAGGATCTAAGTCAAGAGGAGAGATTCAATGTTTGGTTAACTCTGTAGCTGGTTAGGAATTTCTACACATCTCCTCCGTTGTGGTGGTATCGTCAGCATTATAGCAGGATGTATGTATGCATATTATAAGGTGCATTGGGAGCATAAGATTCGTAGATGATGAATTATGCGGTGCATGGTGCTGATTCAGCAAAGGTACGCAATCGTGTTCCGGTACTTCGTGTGGTAGTTGGTACGGTGTTCATATATTAGAAACAGGCCTGGCAAAGAATTTCAAGTGTTGGAACTGGGTTCTGAGCTTATTGTATGGATAAAAGAGGATATCTTCAGATTTGATCAAGCTAATGTGATCAACTGGGTTGTGGTAGCACAGGCAGGTGCACGAGGTGCTAAACAACGATTTCGGATAACTCCAAAGCAGCTCTTGGCACGTTCGAGGACGAACGTATGTTTAAGTGGGAGAGAATGTAACGACCCGACCGGTCGTCTTGAGCTCTAGCGCATCGTTCAGCGGTTTGAATTCATGAGCAGCTTTGTTTCAGGTATTATGACTTGTAGGTGTGGTCGGAATTGAATTTCGGGAAGTTCGGAGTCAAATTGGAAAGCAAATTCTCATTTCAGAAGCCTTAAGTTGGAAGAATCGACTAAGACTGGAATTTGGAGTAAACGACCTCAAAATCAGGATCTGAAGGTTCCAACAGGTTCGTATGATGATTTCGTACTGGGGTGTATGTCCGAATCCGGTTTTGGATAACCTGGGAGTGTTTCGGCGTATATTGTGGAAGTTAGCATTTTAGAAGGAATTTCACAAGTCTGGGTTGAAGTGCATTTTGGTGTTATTGATGTCCGTTTGGGATTCCGAATCTGGGAATAGATCCGTATGGTTATTCTGGAGTTGGGAGCGCGATCAGGAGTGAATTCAGAGGTCTGTAGGTCATTTTGAAGTCATTTGGCTAAAGATAGAAATTTGAAGGTTTTTGAGAAGTTTGACTGAGAGTTTGACTTTTTTATATCGGGGTCGTATTCCAATTTCGAAAGTTGTAGCAGGTCCGTAAGGTCGAATATGACTTGTGTGCAAAATTTGGAGTCAATCGAACATGATTTGATAGGTTACGGCATCAGATATAGAAGTTTGAAATTTCAAAGTTCATAAAGCTTGAATTGGAGTGCGATTCATGATTTCGATGTTGTTTGATGTGATTTGAGGCCTCAAGCGAGTTCGTATCATGTTTTGGGACATGTTGGTATAATTGATTAAGGTCCCGAGGGCCTCGGGTGGATTTCGGAAGGTTAACGGAATAAATTTCGGACCAAAGAGTTGCTGAAAGTTTCTGCAGAAAGCTGCTTTGACAGCAACTAGTGCAATCACAGAGCTGAATTTGGAAGTTTATATCTCGAAATATATAAGGATTCTGAAAATGTTCAGAACTTAAAAGTTGTATCCCTTGTATTCTAGTTTCCATAAAGTTAAACCATTTATTATTTGGACATTTTATCAGAAAGTTATGATCAATTGAAGATGGCTGGTAGAGCAATTTTGGCAGAATTTTCTAATGCATGGAGCCGACTTTAGAAGTTCATATCTCGGAATATATAAAAGGTTATATGGTTTACAACCTATCAAATTAAAGATCTTTGAGTCTAGTTTTTAAATCTTCAAACTGTTTGTCATTTGGATATTTCTACAAGGTGTTATGGGCAATTTCATAGAAGGTGTACAGTAAGGGAAAATTGTAATAGGATGTACAACCTTCACAGCGCAAGGTACAACTCGATGAAGCCTGGGCAGATTGTTTTAAACACGATTTTTGGCCCATTTCTTTCATTTGGTTTGGACGATATTGGAGAGCTCAAGGAGGGATTTTCACCAAGCAACACTAGGTAAGTGATTTTTTCCTATTTTTGAGTTAAATATGTGATCTTACATGGATTTAGACATGGAAAAATAGTATAAATTTGAGATTTTTGGGGAATACCTAGAATTTGGAATTTTGGACTTTTACCATGAATTTGAGCATGAAAATTAGAGTAAATTGTATAATTGAGTTAGTAAAGCTATGGGTAGAATTTATGTTCGAGAAATTTTGGAATCCGGGCACGTGGGCCCGAGGGCATTTTGGTCAACTTTTCGAGCGGAGTTGGAAACATATATAATTTGAATTGTTACAAGTATTAGAGTGAATTTTTATTGGTTTGCCCATTATATTAATAGTTTTGGGGCGTTGTGCGTCAATTGGAGTCATCGAAAGGGCTTGGAAGCCGGTTATGGCATTTCAGAGCGAGGTAAGTTTCCTTTCTAACTTTGTGAGAGGGAATTGTCCCCATAGGTGAACTAACTGAATACATGCTATTACTTGAGGGGACTACGTACGCACGAGGTGACGGGAGTCCGTGCGTAGCTACTAATATGCTTATGTCCGGGTAGTCTAGGACCCATTAGCATGCCTTACGTGTTGTACATGTGATCCTTCCAATAATATTAGAATGATATTGCTATTGAACTGGTAATTTATTTCCTAAGAAGGCTAGAGTGCACGTTTCTTAATCGTTTAGAGAGAGAATTGATTCCTCCGTGGTTGATTGTGTTCCTGATACGGTTATATTATTGAATATTATTAAACTTGACAAATGAGTTTCAAAACAAAGATTTAAATGCTATTTTTTTCGTGCTCCTTTAAGAAGAATTTTACCACTTCCATGGGTAAATGCTTTCATGATAAATGTGGTCTTATTGTGTGAATATGTGTAGCTTTGGGTGCCTAAGTCGCATGTATGATTCGCGAGCAGGATAACCCTGTATTTATGTATAACCGCATTGCATGATCGATTCGCGAGCGGGACAGATAGATGCATCTATGGTTCGAGCCGTTCGACCATCGGCAGTGCACAGTTTATTATTGTTGTTCTGCGCCGTTCGACCCTCCGCATTATTTGTGCATGATATTTGCTGCGTACTTCTTGTGATCTTTGGACTGCTTGCTGGCCTGGATTTTATGAGATTTGCAACTGAAATGATAAAGGTTTTAAAGTTGGAAAAGGAATGTGAGAAGTAGTTGATGTATCCTATCATTACTTGTTAAACCTTCTGTGATATTCATGCTCAGTGTTTTCCTTTATTCTTATTAACTTGACTTCTAGCAAGTGTCTAATTCGACCTCTCGTCACTACCTCTCTGAGTTTAGGCGGGATACTTACTGAGTACACATTGTTTTCGTACTCATGCTACACTTGCTGTGCATTTTTGTTGCACAGGTTCCCTCACATCATTGTGGTTGACTTGGAGACTCAGACGAGCTGCATCACCTGGAGACGACCCCCAGCCGGCAGAGTCTTCCCCTCGTGTTGTATTCATTTTTATATTAAAGTTCTTGTCCAACTTGTATTTCGGACAGTCGTGGTAGTAGTTGTACAAATTTCTAGAAGTTCACTCATGCACTTGTGACACCGGGTTCTGGGATGTGTTTGGAAAGCATTTTTATTTCAAAATGGATGTTTAATCTATCAAATTTGCTTAGTGGATTTTTATTCGGTTGTTATTATGTAACTATTTCCAAAAATTAAAACGGGAATTTAACTTAACTATTAATCATTGGCTTGCCTGACAATGGTATCCGGCGCCATCACGACCTTATGGATTTTAGGTCTTGACACCACTTAGCTCGAACCAAGCTCAAATCAATCTGTAAGAATGTCTTTTCCTCGATTATCCGATTCCGAATGGTCCAAATCTAGCCAAATAGAATTACATATAAAAAATACAACTATAATGGGTTAAGCTAATTAATGAAATCAAGACTTAAACAAAGAAATTCGAAAATCGGCCTAAAAAGCCTCCCCGGGCCCATGTCTCGGAATCGGGTAAAAGTCACAAAATATGAACAACCATTCACTCACGAGTTCACTTATACCAAAATTATCCAAATACGATATCAAAATTCAAAAACTTAGTTGAAGAACTTCTCCCATTTTCCCCCAAATTTTCAACCCAAATCCAAAATTAAGGATGGAATTAATGATAGATTAGTGGGATATAACCAAAAACAAGTGTAGAATCATTACCCAATCGATGCCTCTGAAAATCCCCTAAAAGCTCGTCCAAATCCGAGCTCTCAAACTCAAGTTTTGATAAAAATGGCTAAACCCTATTTTTAAATGTTTAATACTGCCCATGCATTCTTTCTTTGCGAATGTGGCCATACCCTCGCGTTCGCGTAGAATAAAAATTCTCTGACCAAAAATCCCTCTTTCGTGAATGTGAGTGTCCTCTCGCGAATGCGTACTTTCCACTAGCTTCCCCTTCGTGAACGCGATCTCCACTACACGAATGCGTAGAACAATGCCTTGGGGTCCCAGCTGCTCTACTTCCTCTACGCGAACGCGATGCCCTTCACGTGTTTGTGATACACTGCAGAACACACACCTTCGCGAATGCGACCTCTACTTCACGAACGCGAAGAAAAATTCCCCTCATGCCTCCAGCTCCTCTTTGCGAACGCGAAACACCCATCGCAAACACGAAGAAGGACACCAACAACTGGAAAACCCAGAAAATCAGCAACCTCTCACAAGTCCAAAATGATCTGTAAACCACCCGAAATCAACCTGAAGCCCCTGCGACCTCAACCAAACATACCAACAATTCCTAAATCACCATACGAACTTAGTTGAGCCCTCAAATCACATCAAACAATGCTAAAACATGAATCACCCTCCAATTCAAACTTAAAGAACTTTAAAACTTCAAACTTCTACAACTGATGCCGAAACCTATCAAATCACGTCCGATTAACCTGAAATTTTATACACAAGTAATAATTGACATTATGGACCTAGTCCAACTTTTGGAATCCGAATTTGACCCCGATATCAAAAAGTCCACTACCGGTTAAACTCCCACAAAAACTCAACTTTCGCCATTTCAAGCCTAATTCAGCTACCGACCTCCAAAACACAATCTGAACATGCTCCAAAGTCCAAAATCACCCAACAGAGCTAACGAAACTGACGAAATTCCATTCGTGAGTTGTCTTCACACAGTTCCAACGATGGTCAAACTCCTAGAACTTAAGCTTCCATTTTAGGGACTAAGTGTTCAAAGTACTCCGAAACCACGAACAAATTCTTTCGACAAGACACATAAGAAGAAAAAGATTCGTGTAAAACAGTAAACAAGGGATCGGTCTAATACTCTCAAAATGACTGGTCGCGTCGTTACATATAATCACCATAATGCATGACAATACCTATCAAAAGGACTATCGGGTGTTTGATTTATGTCTTAAGTTGACGTATGGTCTCGAGCTATGGGTGTGTGAAGGACCTCTCATGTAGTTTAGTTGAAGAATGAAGTAGATTTCATGTTGTGAGATGAGTTCGGACTCAGGAAGACTAAGTGATTGCGTAATGTTTATGACTGTGGAAGGGAGTAGAGAGAGGTCAGCTTGAAGCAAAGCATGTGGGTTATCTCCTGCGGGGTTCCTGAGGTTGTGTGGTTCCTATGTCGTGTTGTAGAGAGTTCTCTTTTACCAGTGAAATGTATGTGTTGTAATTTGAGTTTAAGATCGCTTGCGAGAGTGGGCTTGGCTGTTACAAGGGTGAATGCTAGATTTGTAGATGATTTGAAATACCAGATGGTTTGTGTTGCATGTGCTTATGAAGGATTTAGTTGAATCTCACTATGGTATTATGACAGTAGTAGAGTATGGGCATTGTGAGTTTTTGTATGTTTTGATCTATGGCTTTGAGCCAAGTGGGGAGTCTGCTATTGATAAGTTGATTCCATGGTTATGTGATGTATTGATTTCAGTTTGAGGGATACTAGTGAATCAGTTATGGCTTATAGAGGTTGAGACCGAGGATGACTCGAGTAAAGGAAATTGTGGATAAGGGTTGTGTTATGCTTTATGGGTATATGAGAAACATTGAATGATTTAGTTTTTATTTGTAAAGGATTTAGCATATATGAAGTTGGGGTTTGCTCGTTTGTTCTAGAAGTGTGGGTTATTTCCCTGGGTGTTGTATGCAATGGCGCACATGTCGTTCGGTTTGTTTGATCAGTTTAAAATGAAATCTGAGTAGAGTTGAAGACTCTCAAGAATGATTCTAATGGATGCTAGGTCTAAATGTGGCAATTGAGAATTTTGCGGATTTGTTCAGGGCTATAATCGGAGGGTTGCATTGGATGGTGTCGAAAGTCGCAGTATTTCTATATAATTATGGATTCTACATTTTGTATCAGGAAGGTAAGATTAACCGCTTGAATTCACATAAGGTATCTTCAGAGCGGTACCTCAGTTATGGTACTTTTGGGGGTGCTTAAGAAGGAATACAACGTTTTATGAGCCTTAGGGCGATGTGGTTTTATGCTAAAGCTCGTGGGGCAAGTTCTGGTTAAGGATAGTAGTGTACTAGCAAGGAAAAGTATCAATTTGAAGGTAATTCAGAAGGGACTTAGAGAATTAGGACAGCTTGGTAGTAGGTTGGATCGGGATGGTAATGAATACGATCGGTTCCTTGGGTGAATGATGTGGTGGGTTTCTACAGGTGTTTCGTGACAATACTCTTGGGTTTTGATGGCTTGCATAGCTCGATTGAGTTAGAAGGAGTCAGTCCTGATGGTTTGGTTTTGTGCAAATGGGATTCGGAGAGTTCATGATGGTTTCTACCACGGTTAGAGACGTATATTTCCTACTGGCGCGAGGAGCATGTGATGTATAGTATTTTCTCCTGGATGGGATCAAATGAGAAGTTCTTAGCTAAATAAGTATGTAGTTGTTTGTGACTCAGAGTGGATTATGAGGTTCTCGTATCTATCATAGGATGTCATGGTATATGCGATATGTTGGGTAGGATCGAGATTTGACATGTGCAAGGTCACGGTTCAGTCTTAAAAGGAAGGTCATAAATTCTTAGGCAGCATGGACGATTTCATATGAATAGGTAAATGCATTACCATTTGGATGTGGCATGAGGAGAGTATACATTTCAGAAGGGGCAATGTGTTTAATTTATGGATACATCATTGGTATTGCAGCATTATCTTATTTGATCGACTGCTGGTGTTTTGCTTTTTGGCACAGAAGAATTATAGAAGTATTCCTCGTGGAATGGTCGTGTAGTGGAGAAATGTTAGACATTCAGGCGGTGGAGTTGAGATCAGATATGGTGATACGTGTGTTATATGAATTTGGAGACTGGGAGTTCTCAGGAGCAGATTGTTTCATAGTTGCGGCTGTGAGGTTGTGACCGAAGCTAGGTAAGTGATAGTGTTTGTTGTGACTCAGTTATTTTGGACTTTCGAAGGGTTATTAATCTATTTGTGGGTGACATAGTCAATTTGGGGGTCCATTGGTAGGCACAATTAGGGATGTGTATTCTACACCGAGTCGGATTGGTTGGTTCCAACTGCTATCGCTGAGGGATGTTTCATTCGGTTGCTGTTGAGCTTATTCGTGTTCTGAAAAGATTTATGAGTTAATCTTCCATGCTGCGAGGAGCTGTGGTTCGTCGGTTTTGGGCACACATGGTGCGGTTCTATGGTGGTCTTATAGCGGGGATTTGAGTGAGATGAATAATTGGGTATTGCGTGATTGAGGGTGTATCGGCTATGTCCTTTCGGGTGTTATGTGGCATTGTATCGTCTGATTCTCCGTGGTTATGGTAATGCACTTGGAGTACTGGATGTGGACTTTCTTGTGTTATTGATTTTGAGCAAGGCGGAGCGAGGTATATAATATGGACCAGCGTTCGGATGGGGTCACGCTTTGTAGCGAAGTTATGTTGAGGGATGATCCCTTATGTTAGATTCGTGAGTTTTGGTTCTTTGGTGTGTGATGGGTTCTTAGCGTTTCGTTGTGGTGATACCCGTTGATCTTGCGGGACGGCCCTCTGGTCGGATGTCATTTTTCCTTGTTTGGGTACATTTGGAGTGTTGCTTATTGGTGCACGTACTGCACGTGTTGTGGCTTTAGATTGCATTGATATATCATGTAACTAGAGTGGTCGTGTTGGATGAGATGAGGTCATTGGGCCTAGAATGGGTGCTATCGGAATTGATTACAGCGTGGTTGGAAGAATAATATCAAAAATCGGCTTAGAAATTTGCTAAGGTTCCTATCGAAGGATAGGGAGTTCCACAACTTGTTGATTTGACGATCAGTTATGAGTTTCCGCATGTTTTTTCATTATCGGCAGTGTACGAAGGTTTTAGGATGAGGTTTTGTTAGGTACGAGGTTTATTACCGGGATTGGGTTGTTCTGAGCAGCTACTGTGATCAGAGATTTTTGCTATGGGTATTTGAGTCATGTGTATACCGGGTGATTGTAGCTTGGGTTATGGATGCGGGTTGGTACAGCTTGTTCATACTTATACAACATGTAGGCCGCGAGATTCAGATCATATAAGGATTTTCGGATGTTGGAAAAATTGAATTGAGAAATTTCAGTTATGTTGTGTTATAGGACCGATATGGGATAGGGTGACGTGGGATCACCCCGGGTATGTGCATGGCAAGGTTATATGCCGGTTTGATAATTTTGAGAACAACTATTGGCACGTTCGAGGATGAAAGTAAGTTTAAGTGGGGGAGAATGTAACGACCCGACAGGTCGTTTTGAGCATTTGCACTTCGCTCGGTAGTTTGGCGGCACGAATAGCTTCGTATAATGTTTTCGGACTTGTGTGCAAAATTTGAGTTCATTCAGAGTTGATTTGATATGTTTCAGCGCGAGTTTTTGGAAGTCGTATGTTCATTAAGTTTGATTTGAGGAGCTTTTCGTCATTTCGGTGTTGTTATGCGTGATTTGAGGCCTCGAGTAAGTTTGTGTTATGTTATGGGACTTTTTTTTATGTTCGTAACGCCGTTTTTTCAAGCATAAATGATATCATATTGAACAAATGATCTCTAATTTCTATTTTGATTGAAGCATTAGATCCGTATCGTAATTCCGGACACGTAGCAAAAAGAATCGTCGAATTTGGACATCATATGAGGAGTTTATGGCCATTTTACTATGAATTGGGGCTGCCAGATTTTTCAGATACATTACGAAATTGCCACTGATTTCGTATTTAAAAATCTGCATTATTTGCAACTATTGAAACCAATATATCTCCTTCATTATAAGGTCAAATGAAGTGATTCAAAAGTCTAACTTATTAAAATTTCACAACGAATCCATTGGAGGCATAAAAAGTGAGTTTCGGGATTGTTTGGCATGAGAAACGAGGCAGAATAGCTGGCAGAAAAATATATATAAAATAAGGATTTGTTCATTTGGTCATATTTTGAGTTGGGGAGCTCGGATTTAGGCGATTCTGGAGGTGATTTTCACTATATGAATTGGGGTAAGTGTTCTCTACTCGGTTTTGGTTATATTATATGAATCTATCTTCGTATTTGGGATTTGATTGATGATTTCAAAGTGAAATTTGGAGGTTTTGTCTAAAATTTTATAAAGTGAACTTTTGAGTTTTGAAAATCGATTCGGAATCGGATTTGAGTGAAACTAGTATGGTTAGACTCGTAACTGAATGAGTTGTCAAATTTTATGAGTTTTGTTGGGTTCCGAGGTGCGGGACCAGGTTGGGTTTGTTGGTCGATTTTGGGCTTTTGATTAAAGATCGACCATTTTCGATTGGGATTGGTTCCTTTAGAATTTTTTGATATATTTGAGTTGTTTTTGGGTAGTTTTAAGCCGTTTAGAGGTCGGAACGCGTGGGGTGGCATTTTTGGAGCATCGTTTGGCTTGCTCGGTATTGAAATTGGCTTGTTCGAAGTAAGTAACTCTTTTAAACTTAGTGTTGAGGGTATAAAACCCTACAATACGTGTTATGTGATGGTATTGAGGTGACGGGCGTGTGGGCGTGCACCATGTGAATTGGGACTCTGTTGTTCCCATGGCCTAGTGGCCCTATTTTGTTGATATTTGTGTTTTCACCATGTGATAAAGTAATTGATCTGTCAATCATGCTAAACATCATGTTTAGGCTTCATGCGGATATTGTTTGTACTCATAATGGTTATTTCTGGTTGTCATCTCACTGATTTCCATTGATATTTTTGTACTCAGTCATATTCATGCATTCATATCATATCTCAGTCTCAGTTGTTGTTATTAATACATCATATCATTGTTGTCGGGCTAGATTCATGACATTGTGTGCCCGTGGGTGAGACTGGAGAGATTGATGACTGAGTGTGGCCGAGGGCTTGAGTGAGAGTGATATTTTTGGATCGGGCTGCACGCCGCAGCATATTATATCTATTATACTTTATGGGATTAGGCTGCACGCCACTGCGATATATTGATGATATTTATGTATATGTATCGGGATGCATACCGCAGCGATATATTAATTATATTTATGTATATGGATCGGGCTGCACGCCGCAGCGATATATAGATAGGGCTGCACGCCGTAGCGATATAGCGCTTGGGCTGAGCCCTTTCGGAGTCTGTACACCCCCAGTGAGCGCAGTCAACTATATATATATATATATGGATCGGGCTGCATGCCGCAACAGTTATTATATAGCACTGAGTGATTTAGTGTGCCGGGTATTGAGCTTAGTAAGAGAGGATGCGAGGTAATGAGATTGAGTACTCTGAGAGTGTGAGTACATGTTTCATCTCTGAAATACATGGCATTCACATGCATACATGACATACAGGCATAGAGACGCATATTTCCTCATGCTATATAGTATCACGTCATTCTTGACTTATTATACACATTGATATGTAGGTATGGAGAGGCACTTTATACTTGTCATTTGGAAAGAAAATGAAACATTTTATTTATTGTGGAAAAGGATATTTGGAAAAATTACAGTTTTCAAACTTACTCGTACTTTTGGCATTTTTGGTAAGAGATCTGTGATTTTCTTTCACTGAGATATTTTGAAAGCATGACCATTTTTTGGAACTGTGAACGAGCTGAGTAATTTATTTTTGAGATATTTCTTTTATACTTGAATTTATGTTGTTATGAACTGTGGTGGAAATATTGGCTTTGGACCCAATCCTGTGTTAGCTCGTCACTTTCAACCTAAGGTTAGGTCTGTTACTTACTCAATACATGGGGTCGGTTGTACTGATACTACACTTCTGCACATTGCGTGCAGATATCGGTTGCTGTGGTTGATACCCGTCGATGGTTGGGGGACTCGAAGATGTATCGGCGCCCCTGTTATAGCTGCCTCCTTTGCTCGGGGTAGCCTTAGATTATAAAACTTTGTTTATGTACTTTTCAAACAGACTATGTATTTATTTCATTTTTTCTTTGTAAATTCTATTCGTAGAAGCTCATGATTTGTACTACCAGTCCTTGAAAAATGTATAAAATTCCGTAAATTACTTTCATTTAATTGTCTTGTTAATATAATTAAAATTGGATAATTAATAGTTGGCTTACCTAGCGGGTTGGGTTAGGTGTCATCACGACCAGTAGATTTTGGGTCGTGACATATTGTGATAATTGTTGTTGATAAAAAGTTAAACAAATAGTAGCAACACTGCAATAGAGATATACTTGAAGCAAATGGAATACTTTTCAAAGAATAATTTCTTTAACACTCGCATATAACAAATAACACACAATATATAATTTACTAATTTTGTAGAAGTAATGTACCTTTTGACTTAGTGGATGATGGATGTGTATATTGCAGAATACTTATGGAAACAAAAAAGGAAAAAAAAATAACTTGTTTCAGTCATTCCATTGCTACTTTCGGAAAATAATTACTTGCGAAATATACAAAGAAATATGAAAAACTTGATAAGCAGAAAGATTCCAATATCAGTAATCTCGGAGAAAATAGAATCGCAATTCTAGTTCAAGTTCATCCTCGAAGAACCCCTTACTCTCCAAACAATCAACACACACCAGAAACAACAGTATACCACAAACATATATATTTTAACATTATAGAAGAGCTGGTATCATCCGCAAATTCTAAACACCAACTGAACATTACATATTTTCCTCAAAAAAATATTTACAGTCAGATTTTGAGAGAAACAAAGACGAATTGTAACCAAATGGAGAACTTTAGACGGAAATCAAGTGAAGGCCAGGAAGCACCAGAATAGAAATGAAGAATGATGTACGAAGAAGTAAATACCTTTCAGCACTTTATCGAGGGAGGAATTTTTATTTCCATCCTATGCTTATGCTTGCGGTAGGAAGTATTGCCTCTGCGTTGTGTTGTGGTCCTCTCCTTCCTCTATATCGATGAGTATTATTTTATGTTTTCTTCCCGCAGCAACGTCCATTGTAATGGATGTCGTTTGTGGGTTGCTCACATTATCTTTGCCCATAAAAGACAAAAAAAATAGCTTTTCTATATTGCATCCTGATTCTTTTTTTTTTGGGTAAGAAAGATAGATATTATATATTAATTAAACCCATGCATACAGAGATCTAGGTGCCCAACATGCACCCTATTACTGTTTGAAATAGAGGTAATTATATGTGTTCTATTGCAAACCAAATTAAGACTACTAGTATCTATACTACTAGTTGCATATGGAAGCAAGGTAGCACCGCAAAATCCTTGTAGCTTCGTTGTGGTGGATTCTTCTTCACCTGGATCTGGGCCTCGCTGTGGGATAGCATGCAAAATTGATAGCCCTTGTTTATCATTTGCCCAAGTTTCTATCGCAAAAGGTGGTGGATGATCAAAAATTTGTATATGATAGCTTCCTTCCAAAAAACTACTTGAGCTTGCTAGTTTATCTACTAATCGATTCTGCTCTCTGTACGGATGATTAACTATCGGATCATGGATCATCTTGAGTAGGTGCCTGCAATCATGTGTTAGATTAGCAAAATGTACACTATCGTTGTGCAGTAGTATAATTACCTCCTTGGAGTCCAGTTCTACCTGTAGTGGAACGAGGTTATTCCTTTATGCTAGGATAAGCCCCTGTAGTAGAGCATATAGTTCAGTTGCCAAAATAGAGTGTTTGGGTATGTTTCCTGCAAAACCTGTTATCCATTCGCCAGTGTGGTTTCTTATTATTCCACAAACCATTTGTATTAGAGCAATTCCTAGCCCCATCTGTATTAAGCTTGTATATGTTGGGTTTAGGAGGCATCCATTTTAGAGGAACCCTAACCATGCGTTGTGGTGGGGCTGTTGGTTTTGCTAGGTAACAGTATTTTGTTACTAGTTGTGTAGTGGTATTTATATTAACTTGTTTTTTATTATATTCATAGACATTTTTGTTTCTAATAATCCAGATGTTCCACAGGCTTAATGACAAATAGGTCATCGAATTAACTTTGTTAGGGGATTCTCTAAGATTGTAATAGATTTTAACTATATAGAAGAGAAAGAGTTTCGACATGTGTGCTTTATGGCAATAAATTCGAAATCAAGGGTAATATAATCATTTCACCCATTAGCTGATATTGTCGAACTTACGTGGCTTTTATTTTTGCAGCCACCGCATCCTTCCTCTTCTTTCTTTATCGGTTCTCCTTTAGACACTTTGAGTTCGCTGATTAATTCCTCTTTTCAGTTGAATATTGAATATCTTGCCAGGCAGTTATTTGGACATTTGCAAGGGGAAAAATTTGCTTCTAGAAGGATCAGATTAGTTATTATGTATCGAAAGAGGGTCAACTTGCAGTAGCTACTTGTTTGTGTCTTTTAGAAGTTTAAGATAAATACGTACCTCAACATAACACATATCATAAATCTCTTACGGATGTAAAGACCGGTAAAAGTTTTATGGCTAAAAATAATGCCCAAATAGGTCTCCGTGTCGTTGTAACTGTAGAAATTCTTAAAATGAACCCTTTTTGAGTAAAAAGAACCTCGGGACATAAAAGATATAATTTTCCAAATTTGCGCAGGTCTGCGATCCACTATGCAATTGCAGATCAGGTATGCGGACCGCATAGTAGTCGCATACTTGGACAGTTTGCAGTCCATTTTGAGGACATCTATGCGTCCTAGAATGCGATCGTATTTCACGAATGCGGGCCGCATAGTTGTCGCATTCTTGCACCTTGACTTTTGCAGAGGGAGTTATGCGACACACTATGCGATCGCATAACAGGTATGCGGACCGCATAGTGTTCGCATACCTAGGCAGTCTACTTTTCTTTTTGGCCCATTTGAGGGCCATTTATGCGACAGGAATGCGGACCGCATAGCAGGAATGCGATCACATTCCTGACTGCATCTCTGCTTCGGGACTGTTAAATTTCTAATTTTATACCCGACCCCCAGTTCATTAAAACACTTACCCCCTTCCATTTAAATATTTTTTGAGCAAAATAGAGAGAGGGAAGAGAGAGTTCTAGAGAGAGAAAGTCCTAACTTCATCAAAGTGATCCTCCTTCATCATTCAAGCTTGGAACTAATCAAGTAGGACACCATTTTCTTTACCATAAGAGGTAAGCTTTTACCCCGTCAACCCTAATTTCCAGATTTTTGTTAAAATGAAACATGGTTAGGTGAGTTCATGAAGATGGAGGTAGGAATTTTGCATGCATGTAACCAACTAGTCATAATCTAGTAAAAGGAAATGGGTTAGAGTAATCTCTCACTAAAAAGAGTCCATTTAATCTAAAGGAACACCTAGTTTTTGATAGAATGCTCCAGTGAGTCCAAGACATGATCGTTATTCCTAATTCTAAATTCAATTGTGCCACATTTTGAACTAGACTGAAGGTGGTAGAAGGTCCGATGAATTGTGGTAGAAATTAAGGAAAAGTCCCAAATCAAGGTATGTATGGCTAACTTTAATTCTTGAAATTCTTGCTGTGTCGAGGTGTAAGACTTCATTCTTTGAGTTTCTTAGTCGATTACCATGTTATATGAGCTTGCGAAAAGGTGATTCTTTGTGCTAATTTTATCATGAGCAAAGCTCGTTAAATGTTAAATACATCGCTATGAGAGGATGTGCTGCAAAACGAAAGAAATGATAATGAATCAAAGTGTTGAATGTATTTAAGTGCTAAATGCTGTGTAGTAAATAATGGAAAGGAAATGGGGATAAATTAATTGAGCTATATGTTGATGGAATACCGTATATGACTCATTGTTTGATAAAGATTTATGTGGCCTTGATTTCATATGGTTACTTGGTTGTTACGAACGAATATCCTTGACGATGAGAATCTTTGTGATTGAATTGTTGGTTGATGTTGCTATTAATTACATTGTTGAACGTATCAAAGTGCTAAAGGCTGTGTAGTAAATGATGAAAGAAAATATGGACTGATTTTATTGAGTTAAATGATTGTGGCAACACCATATATGAACTACTGATTGGTAAGGATCATTGTGCCTTGATTTCATATAGTTACTGGTTGATATGAACTTATGTTCTTCATGATAAAGATCCTTGTGATATAATTGTTGGTGGTTGTTGCTGTGAAATGTGATTGTACGGTGGGATTGGTTTGTACACCGCAACAGAATACGAAGGTGGGATCAGGTTGCATGCCGCAACAGAATTGTAAGGTGGGATCGGGTTGCACACCGCAACAGAATTGTAAGGTGGGATCGGGTTGCAAGTCGCAACAGAAGTAATAAGGGTGTAATGTGATTGTGAGATGGGATCGGGTTGCACGCTGCAACAGAAGAAATAAGGGTGGAATATGATTGTAAGGTGTGATCAGGTTGCGCGCCGTAACAGGAAAACAATTGAAATAAGAAACTGTGTAAACCCCATTTATGATTCTCTGTATCTCTGTGCAATATTTGTTTGGGTTTCTTTAACTGCCTCATATATGTGTATTGCTTGATTTTACATAGAGTAAAGTTTGTTTATACGTACTAGTACTATTCAATGGTACTAATGTCCCTTTTGCCGGGGGAGCTACATCTTTTATATGTAGATGTAGGTGGTTCTATAGCAGGTATACCGGTTCGCCGTTAGTGGTGCCTCCTCTTCATCTCTCTAGCAGTTCTGGTGAGCCCTATTTCCTCTCGGGGCCGTGTGTAGTCTATATCATCTCATTTTGTATATTTTATATCTTTTTAAGGTATAGTCGGGGCCTTGTTCACGACAAGTATTGTGTAAACCCTTAGCACTCTTAGAGGCTCCGTAGACATGATGTGGATTGTATACATATATTTTGGGTAGTAGTTGTAATTATTCGTAATCTTCGTTCTGTGTCGGAAATGTTGTGCTTAGTTTGTATATTTTGGGATTATCAAATGTCGAAGCTTTAAAAGAGGAAAAATGGAAATTTGGTTGTAAATTCATTATAAATTTGTGTATTGTGCACGGGGTAACGCATTGGGTAGGAAAGGCAATCCAGGTCCGCTTGACCGGAACCATTCGGTTAGGTGCCGGTCTCGTCCCTCGATTTTGGGGCGTGACATACTTGGTATCAGAGCCTAAGGTTTTAAAAGTGTCCTAGGATGTCTCGGAGCCGTGTCTAGTAGAGCCATTCTTATCGGTGTGTTGTCGACCACATCTATAATTAGGGGGCTGCATGAACATTTAGGAAAGTACCCTTTTATTTCTATTCTATATCGTGCGATGTGGTGAAAGGTGATGTTGTATATCTCTAACTCGTGCGTTGTTCCAATTCTCAGTAAATGGCACCCAAGAAGAGAGCCCGACTCAGCCCAGAGGCCAATGCCACCCCAGGAATGGCCACAAATTGCCCAGCTGGTTGTGCGGGTGGGAATGATTCCCCGGCCACAAATCGCCCTGCCTTCTCCACTTCAGGCCAGTCTATTCCTATTCCTACTGCAGCGGAGGGTGCTACAGTCCCTACCGCTGATGTTCCTGATCATTCCTCAGTCCCATCTTCCGGTCTCGGTATTTCTGATGGGGACCTCAGGGGAGCTATTCAGATGTTGACTCAACTAGTGGCCTCCCAGGCCCAAAGATCACATGTAGTCCCTGCATCCTCTAGCGAGCAAGGGAATTCTTCAGGTTCCAGGGTGAACCTGTTTCTGCTGTTAGCCCCTCCAGAGTTCACAGGCACTGATCCAGAGGCTGATCCTCAGGAGTTCATTGATGAGATGTGCAAGACCCCCCGAGTTATGAGGGCTACTGAGACAGAGGGGGTTGAGTTGGCTTCATATCGTCTGAAAGGAGCAGCATACTCGTGGTTTGAAATGTGGGAGAGTTCCCGTGGAGAGGGGAGCCCTCCGGCGAGGTGGGAGGAGTTTGTGGATGCCTTTATGGATTATTTCTTGTCTGTCGAGATTATGGAAGCCCGTGCTACAGAGTTTGAGGCCCTCAAACAGGGCAACATGAGTGTGTGGGAGTATCATATGGAGTTCGTGCACTTGTCCAAATATGTTGTTCACATGGTGTCTACTATGGAGGCTAGAGTTCGTCAGTTTGTTCAGAGCCTTGGTCCCTTGGTTATTAATGAATTTGCTACAGCTGCTCTGCATTCAGATATGAACTACGTGAAGATTTTGGGTTTTCCAGGCTACGGAGGCCTGAAAATTAAAGGTAAGAATGGAGAGGGAGAGCAGTAGTAGGCCCGGTCAGCGGGCAACCCTTGGAGTTCAGTTGGAGAAGGGAGATTCGTCCTTGGGAGAGGTTCATCGGGGCCATCTCAGTCCTATGCTCAGTCCTCAGCCAGTGCGCCGCCACCAGGGCACAGTTATCAATAGGGAGGTCGCGTTGGACTAGGTTCAGACACCAGAAGGTTCCATCAGTCGGGTCGTTTAGGTGGGAGGTTCCAGCAGCAGCGGAGGGCCTCATGCCCTAAGTGTGGGAGGTTTCATTCTGGGCCCTGTTACTTGGACATACCAGTATGCTATAGGTGTGGAGTGGGAGGCCACATTCAGCGAGACTGTCGTGCACCTCATCTGGGATCGAGTAGGGGCACTACTCAACCATCCAGTTCTTCAGCCGCTACATCTTCAGCACGCCCTCCAGCTCCAACAGGGCGCGGTGTAACTAGGGGTAGAGCACGGGGTCGAGGGGACCCAATCGGTTCTATGCTTTGAGTGGCCGCCAGAGTGCGGAGGCTTCTCCAGATGTTGTCACATGTATTCTGACTGTTCAGTCACATGATGTTTATGCTCTTATTGATCCCGGGTCTTCTTTGTCATATGTCACTCCAAAATTGCTTCAAGTTTTGGGATAGAACCTGAACAGCTTCATGAGTCATTCTCTGTGTCGACTCCGGTTGGTGATTCTATTACGGCCGTGCGAGTCTATAGGACTTGTGTTTTCACGGTGCGTGGTTGGGATACCACAGCCGATCTTATTGAGTNGGGTCGAGGGGGACCCAGTCGGTTCTATGCTTTGAGTGGTCGCCAGAGTGCGGAGGCTTCCCCAGATGTTGTCACATGTATTCTGACTGTTCAGTCACATGATGTTTATGCTCTTATTGATCCCGGGTCTTCTTTGTCATATGTCACTCCAAAATTGCTTCAAGTTTTGGGATAGAACCTGAACAGCTTCATGAGTCATTCTCTGTGTCGACTCCGGTTGGTGATTCTATTACGGCCGTGCGAGTCTATAGGACTTGTGTTTTCACGGTGCGTGGTTGGGATACCACAGCCGATCTTATTGAGTTAGAAATGGTAGATTTTGATGTAATTATGGGGATGGATTGGCTCTATTCGTGCTTTGCTAAACTCGACTGTTGAACCAGAATTATGAGGCTCGAGTTTCCTAAGGAATCAGTTATCGAGTAGGAGGGGAATAATGTTGTGCCAAGAGGTAGATTTATTTCCTACCTTAAAGCCTCAAAGATGATCAGAAAAGGGTGCATCTACCATTTGGTCCGGGTTGCGGACACCACTTCAGAGGTGCCTGCTCCCGAATCTGTGCCTGTTGTGAATGAATTTCTTGAAGTATTTTCGGACGAGCTTCTTGGGATTCCACCAGATAGAGAGATCGATTTCGGGATTGATGTATTTCCAGATACTCAGCCAGTATCTATTCCACCTTACCGAATGGCGCCAGCAGAATTGAGAGAGTTAAAAGAACAATTGAAAGATCTATTAGAAAAAGGTTTCATTTGGCCAAGTGTGTCGCCTTGGGGCGCACCGATTCTTTTTGTGAGAAAGAAAGACAGATCGCTTCGGATGTGTATTGATTATCGGCAGCTCAACAAGGTCACCATAAAAAACAAACACCCATTGCCTCGGATAGATGATTTGTTCGACCAGTTGCAAGGTGCTAAGTTCTTCTCAAAGATTGATTTGCGGTCCGGGTATCACCAGTTAAAGATCAAGGAGCAGGATATTCCTAAGACTGCCTTCAGGACTCGATATGGGCACTTTGAATTTCTGGTAATGTCTTTTGGGCTAACCAACGCCCCAGCAGCTTTTATGGATCTTATGAATCGGGTTTTCAAACCGTTTCTTGACTCCTTTGTGATTGTCTTCATTGACGATATCCTTGTTTATTCGCGATGTTAGGAAGATAATGCTAATCACCTCAGGGCAGTTCTGCAGACTCTTCATCAACACCAGTTGTATGCAAAGTTTTCAAAATGTGAGTTTTGGCTAGAATCGGTCACCTTTTTAGGCCATGTTGTTTCCAGGGAAGGGATTCAGGTTGATCCCCAAAAGATTGCAGTGTTAAAGGATTGGCCTAGACCAACGACCCCAACAGATATTTGTCATTTCTTAGGTTTGGTTGGATATTATCGGAGGTTCGTGGATGGATTCTCTACCCCGTCTCCTCATTGACTAAGCTGATGCAGAAAGCGGTTAAGTTCCAGTGGTCCGATGCTTGTGAAAAGAGTTTTCAGGAATTGAAATTGAGATTGACTACGGCGCAGGTGTTGTCCTTGCCAGAGGGTACAGAGGGATTTGTGGTTTATTGTGATGCCTCAAGGGTTGGTTTGGGGTGTGTGTTGATGCAATGTGGGAAGGTTATAGCGTATGCTTCTAGGCAGCTCAAGAATCACGAGAAGAATTATCCGACGCATGATTTGGAGCTCGCGGCGGTTATTTTTGCATTGAAGATCTAGAAGAATTATCTTTATGGGGTCCATGTGTACATGTTCACAGACCACAAGAGTCTTTAGTATTTATTCAAACAAAAGGAGTTGAACTTAAGGCAGCAGAGGGGTTAGAATTACTCAAGGATTATGATATGAATATTCTGTACCATCCGGGAAAGGCGAATGTGGTAGCTGACGCTCTTAGTCAGAAATCCATGGGTAGCTTGGCTCACTTGGAAGCAGGTCAGAGGCTTTTGGCTCGGGATGTTTATCATTAGCCAGTCTGGGGGTATGTCTTTCGGCCTCAGGTGAAGGGAATGTCGTGGTGCGTAACAGAGCGGAGTCTTTGCTTGTAAAGGAAATCAAGGAAAAGCAATTCAAAGATCCAACATTTGTATAGTTGAGAGAGGAAATTCTGAATCATAAGACTACAACATTTTCACTCGGCAATGATGATGGTGTTTTGCGGTGCCAAGAGAGGCTATGTGTTTTGGACGTGGATGATCTTCGGGAAAGGGTAATGGCAGAGGCTCACAATTCCAGGTATTCAGTACCCCCAGGTTCTACGAAGATGTACCATGATCTCAAAGAGATTTATTGGTGGAATGGTATGTAGAGGGGTGTGGCGGACTTTGTGGCTAGGTGTCCGAATTGTCAGCAAGTGAAGGCCGAGCATCAGAGGCCCGGTGGGTTGACGCAGCTTATGGAAATACCAATGTGGAAATGGGACATGATCAATATGGACTTTTTGGTGGGGTCACCTCGCACTCCACGTAGGTTCGACTCAATTTGGGTGATAGTGGATCGACTCACGAAATCAGCTCACTTCTTCCCAGTCAAGTCCACCGATACTGCAGAACAGTACGCTCAGTTATATATCAAAGAAATAGTCAGGCTCCATGGCACTCCAGTATCTATTATCTCGGATCGAGGGTCCCAGTTCATAGCTAACTTTTGGAAGAAATTTCAGCAAAGTTTGGGTACGCAGGTAAATCTCAGCACAGCATTGCATCCACAGACTGATGGGCAGGCAGAGCGGACCATTCAGACGCTTGAAGATATATTACGGGCTTATGTATTAGATTTCAAGGGTAGCTGGGATGATCACTTGCCGCTTATAGAATTTTATTATAATAACAGTTTCCATGCTAGTATTCAGATGGCCCCATTTGAGGCATTGTACGGAAGGAGGTGTAGGTCTCCGATTTGATGGATCGAGGTTGGTGAGGCAGAACTACTAGGACCGGATCTTGTGCACCAAGACATGGAAAAGGCTAAAGTCATTCAGGAAAGGATGAAGACTGCTCAGAGTCGTCAGAAATTCTATGCGGATGTTCGTCGAAGAGATTTGGAGTTTCAAGTAGCTGATTGGGTATTCTTGAAGGTGTCTCCCATGAAGGGGGTGATGCAGTTTGGGAAGAAAGGGAAATTGGGCCCAAGGTATGTCAGGCCATATAGGATTTCTCAAAGGATAGGACAGGTGGCTTATAGGCTGGAATTGCCCCCTGAGATGTCATTAGTACACCTAGTGTTTCCTGTGTCCATGTTAAAGAAGGTGATTGGGGATCCATCCGCCATTGTGCCGGTTGAGACGGTTGAAATTAACGAAGGATTGTTATATGAAAAGGTTCCAGTTCCTATTCTTGATAGGCAAGTCCGTAGATTGAGGAACAAAGAGATTGCTTCTGTTAAAGTATTATGGCGGAGTCAACAAGTCGAAGAAGCCACATGGGAAGCGGAATATGAAATGAAAGAGAAATATCCCCACTTGTTTGAATAAGTCCGGTAGTGGTTTTGAAAGTTGTCATTCCTAAGAAATTATATATTGTGTTAAATTTTGTGCAAGAAAACTCCACTCCCCTAATTACCCTACTAATGTGACTTCTCAAACTTTGTGCCATAAATGTATATGTTGTTGTGATTAGTGGGATTATGTGCAACTCGTTGAAATAGCTAAATTATGTGCAACTCATTGTAATAGTTGAATTGTGTGCAAATTTGTGGAGTTAACCGAACTATGTGAGGCTTGTGGAAGTAATTGAATTACATGTAGCTTGTTGAAATGACCGAATTATGTACAAGTTGATAGAGTAACTGGTAATGTGTGGAATTGGTTAAACATGTGTTTCGGGGGCTCTCTGGCAGGTAGATAGGCCTAATTACAAAGGAAACTCTGGCGAAATTTTCAGGAAATATCGGAGTTAGTAAAAATTTGGGGGTTGGCTTATTTTGTGTTTTTCCTACTCTAGTGATTCCCTGATCCTCATTCGAGGACGAATGATTTTAAGTGGGGGATAATGTAAAGACTCGTAAAATTTTATGGCTAAAAATAATGCCCAAATAGGTCCCCGTGTTGTTGTAACTGTAGAAACTCTTAAAACGGACCCTTTTTGAGTAAAAAGTACCCCGGGACTTAAAAGATATAATTTTCCAGATTTGCGCAGGTCTGCGGCCCACTATGCGATCGCAGATCAGGTATGCGGACCGCATAGTGGTCACATACTTGGACAATTTGCTATCCATTTTGAGGACAGCTATGCGGCCTAGAATGCGATCGCATTTCACGAATGTGGGCTGCATAGTTGTCGCATTCTTGCACCTTGACTTTTGCGGAGGGAGTTATGCGATGCACTATGCAATAGCATAACAGGTATGCGGACCGCATAGTGGTCGCATACCTGGGCAGTCTACTTTTCTTTTTTACCCATTTGAGGGCCATTTATGCAACAGGAATGCGGACCGCATAGCAGGAATGTGATCGCATTCCTGACCGCATCTCTGCTTTGGGACTGTTAAATTTCTAATTTTATACTCGACCCCCAGTTCATTAAAACACTTACCCCCTTCCATTTTAAAGATTTTCTGAGCAAAATAGAGAGAGGGAAGAGAGAGTTCTAGAGAGAGAAAGTCCCAACTTCATCAAAGTGATCCTCCTTCATCATTCAAGCTTGAATCAAGTAGGACACGATTTTATTTACCATAAGAGGTAAGCTTCTACCCTATCAACCCTAATTTCCAGATTTTTGTTAAAACAAAACATGGTTAGGTGAGTTCATGAAGATGGGGGTAGGGATTTTGCATGCATGTAACCAACTAGTCATAATCTAGTAAAAGGAAATCGGTTACAGTAATCTCTAACTAAAAAGAGGCTATTTAATTTAAAGGAACACCTAGTGTTTGATAGAATGCTCAAGTGAGTTCAAGACATGATCGTTATTCCTAATTCTAATGTGTCATATTGTGAACTAGATTGAAGGTGCTAGAAGGTCCAGTAAATTGTGGTAGAAATTAAGAAAACATTCCAAATCAAGGTATGTATGGCTAACATTAATCCTTGTAGAGTCATCTTGTTGGTGTCCGAGCACTCGTTATGAAATTCTCGCTTGAGCATATGTGAATCGATTGCCCTGCGTTGATGCGTGGCTAGAATCCATAGTTTTAAGCATTATGTATCTTACATTTTATGTGCTTTTGTGATAAAAATACACGTTATATGTGCATAATGGAGTCGATTTCATGTGTAGGTGAATTCGAGATGGAAGTCGAGCTAAATGGGTGCATAAACGTCAAAAATATGCTCAAGAGTCGAAAAGGAGTGACCCCGGCCATAGACGGGCATTTTCGCCCTAAAGCCTGGCCTGCCCAGGCGTTAGTGGGGTGTTTGAGGATTAAATCCAGGCCTACCCAGGCTATAGTGGGGTGTTAGAGCCCAAACGCCAGGCCTACTGATGCGAGACTAAATTGCATGGTTTAGCATGTGATATACCTTACATTTTATGAGCATTAGTGATAAAATTACACTTGTTATGTGCTTAATGGAGTTTATTTTATGTGTAGGTGAATTGGAAATGGAAACGGAGCTAAAGGGATGCAAATACGTCAAAAATACGCAAAAGGAGACGCCCGGGCGATAGCCGGGCGTTTGCCCCCTAAAGCCAGGCCCCCCCTGGCGTTAGGGGGGCGTTTACCCCATAAGGCCAGGCCCCCCCTGGCGTTAGGGGGGCGTTAGAGCCCAAACGCCAGGGGTCTCCAGTGTCGCCCAAGTCCGAGTTTGACGAGTTTAAGTGTTTCCCAAGTGAAATAGAAGTCTCCTACACGGAAGACTTCTGAATGATGTCTTGGTGCAAGTGTTTCCCAAGTGTTTCNGATCTTAGACTGCAAGGTAGATGAAGAAATTCCCATAATCTTGGGGAGGCCATTTTTGGCCACAGGCAGAGCTCTCATTGATTGCGAGACAGGTGAACTTAAGATGAGGCTTAATGATGAAGAAATAACTTTCAATGTTCTGAAGTCTATGAGGAAACCCAGTGAGTTTGCCAATTGCTCTATGATTAGTGCCGTGAATGTGATTCCAGAAGAAAATGATGCTTGTCTGATAGTTGGGAACTCTTTGGATGA
>ML389810.1:54892-142740 GCA_005239525.1 Nicotiana knightiana | reverse complement strand
AGCACATAAAATGCAAGGTATATAATGCTTAAAATCATGAATTCTAGCCACGCATCAACTACCCATACTCACCGTCTTTCTACTCAAAGCATCAGCCACCACATTGGCCTTCCCCTGGTGATACAATATCGTGACATCATAATATTTTAGCAACTCTAACCACCTCCGCTGCCTCAAATTTAGATCTTTCTGCTTGAATAAGTACTGGAGGCTGCGATGGTCAGTAAAAATCTCACACGGTACGCCGTAAAGATAATGCCTCAAAATTTTCAAAGCATGAACAATAGCCGCCAACTCTAAGTCATGAACAGGGTAATTCTTCTAATGGAATTTTAACTGACGATACGCATACGCAATCACCATGCCGTCCTGCATCAACACTTCTCCAAGGCCAACTCTAGAAGCATCACAATACACCGTGAAAGAACCCGAATCTGATGGTAACACCAATACCGGTGCTAAAGTCAAGGCTGTCTTGAGCTTCTGAAAGCTCGCCTCGCACTCATGTGACCATTTAAATGGGGCACCTTTCTGAGTCAATCTAGCCATTGGGGATGCTATGGATGAAAACCCCTCCATAAAATGATGGTAGTAACCAGTCAAACTCCTAATCTCCGTGGCTGTGGTGAGTCTAAGCCAGTTCTTGACTGCCTCTATCTTCTTAGGATCAACCTGAATACCCTCAGCTGATACGATATGACCCAAAAAGGCTAATGAACCTAACCAGAACTCACATTTAGAAAACTTGGCATACAACTGATTATCTCTCAAAGTCTGGAGTGCTATACGGAGATGCTGCTCATGCTCTTCCCGGTTGTGGGAGTATATAAGAATGTCATCAATGAACACGATCACAAAAGAGTCCAGATAGGGCTTGAAAACCCGATTCATTAAGTCCATAAAGGCTGCTGGAGCATTAGTCAGCCCAAAAGACATCATAAAAAATTCATAGTGCCCATACCTTGTACGAAAGGCTGTTTAGGGATGTCAGACGCCCTAATCTTCACCTGATGGTAGCCTGACCTCAAATCAATTTTTGAAAACACTCTAGCACCCTGAAGCTGATCAAATAGGTCATCAATCCTTGGCAACGGATATTTATTCTTGATAGTAACTTTATTCAGCTTCCTGTAGTCTATGCATATTCTCATTGACCCATCATTTTTCTTTACAAACAAAACCGGTGCACCGCAAGGCGAGACACTGGGTCTTATGAAACCCTTATCTAGCAAGTCTTTAAACTGTTCTTTTAGTTCTTTCAATTCTGGCGGGGCCATCCGATATGGAGGAATGGAAATGGGTTGAGTGCCCGGAGCCACATCAATACAGAAATCAATATCCCTGTCGGGTGGCATACCCGACAGGTCTGCAGGGAACACCTCAGGAAACTCACACACAATAGGAACTGACTCTATAGAAGAAACCTCGACATCAGAATCACGAATATGGGTCAAATACTCTTTCTCCACCATGCGGCGAGCCTTGGCATATGAAATTACCCGGCTGGGAGAATGACCAGGGGTCCCTTTCCATTCTAATCGAGGCAACCCCGGAAATGCTAAGTTAACTGTCTTGGCGTGACAGTCTAAGATGGCATAATAGGGTGACAATCAATCCATTCCCAATATAACTTCAAAATCAACCATGTCTAGAAGTAAAAGATCCACACTAGTTTCAAGACTTTCTATGACTACCACGCACAAACGGTATACTTGATCTACCACGATAGCATCCCCCACTGGTGTAGACACAGAAACAGGAACACTCAAGGAATTACGGGGCACATTCAAATACAAGGCAAAATAGGATGATACATATGAGTAAGTAGACCCCAGATCAAACAAAACTGAAGCAGCTCTATCACAAACTGAGATAATACCTGTAATAACAGCATCATAGGACTCTGCCTCAAGCCTGGCTAGAAATGCATATAGTCGGGGCTGGGCCCCACCACCCTGAACTGCATCACTAGGAGGACCCCTGACATGTGGTCCTCCACCTCTAACGGGCTGGCCACCACCTCTAGCGGGCTAGCCTCCACCTCTAGCATGCTGACCTCCACCTCTAGCATTCTGACCTCTACCTCTAACTACCTGACCCCTACCCCTGGCTGGTTGGGCAGGTAGTGCTGCAGCTGGTTCCGGAACTATGGCACGAGAATTCTGGTACTGAGGCTGATTACCCAAGAATTTCAGACAAGATCTCCAAATGTGTCCATACTCACCACACTCATAACAACCATCCTGATACTGAGGCTGACTCTGACGAACCGACTAACCACGATAATAACTTTGGAGAGGAGGTGCTCTGATCGAGGCTGACTGATCAGGATAAGGCAAGTAAGAGCCACGACCTCCTGAAGCACCATGGGACATATGAAGTGCTGAATTAAATGGCATGGAAGATTGGCCTCTACCCTGAGTATCTCCGCCCCCAGGCGAGGCACCGCTGAATCTACCGAAATGGCGAGGTATTTTGTCTGACCCCTGACCTCCCATCCCAAGAAATGACTCAACCCTCCTAGCTATATTAGCTACATCCTGAAGAGAAATCTCGGACCCTTTTTCCTTTGCCATCTGCAACCTAATGGGCTGAGCAAGGCCATCAATAAACCGTCTCACCCTCTCCCTCTTTGTGGGCAATATAAGAGTAGCATGTCTAGCCAGATACAGAAAATGAGTCTCATACTGAGTCACAGTGATGTTACCCTGCTGGATCGCTCAAACTGACGACGCTTATCCTCTTGAGTCGTGACAGGTAAGAACTTCTCCAAAAAGAGATGAGAGAACTGATCCCAAGTCAGAGCAGGTGATCCAACTGGATTAGTCAACAAATAGTCCCTCCACCATTGCTTGGCGGAACCAGTCATTTGAAAAGTTACAAAATCGACCCCATTGGTCTCCAGAATACCCATATTACGCAACACCTCATGACATCTATCCAGATATTCCTGAGGGTCCTCTGAAGTAGCACCACTGAAATGGATAGGAAATAGCTTAATGAACCCGTCGAGTCTCCACAAAGCATCCGATGACATGGCTGCCCCATTAGCGGGCGACACTACTGCAACTGGCTGAATTACCCCAACATGATTGACCACTAGAGTCTGTGCCTGAGGAGTGGTCTGAACTGGAGTGTGGGTGGAAGAAGTCTGGATCCCGCCTCCAGTATGAGATATGACTGATGCAACAGGGAATGTGCCCGTCTGGGATAAATTCTCCATCAAGCCCACTAAACGGACCAAAGCATCTTAAAGGACCGGGGTGGCAATAAATCCCCCGGGAACCTGAGCTGGCCCTGCTGGAACAGTCTAAGCCGAAACCCCCTCATCAATCTCAATCTAAGGTTCCGCAGCTAGGGCTGCTGCCTAAGCAACGAGCTAAGTCCTGCCCCTGCCTCGGCCTCTGGCGCGGCCTCGGCCTATGCCCCTAGTAGGAGCTGTTGCTGCTGGAGGACCTGAATGCTGGTCAGCGGAAGATGAAGCATGTATTCTCGCAATCTGCGAGAGAATAGAAGAATCTAATCAGTATTTGAGATACAAGAATCACACGATAGAGTAGAAATAAAATAAAAGAGTTGTTTCCTAACTCAATAGCCTCCGAAAGATAAGTACAGACGTCTCCGTACCGATCCTTCAGACTCTACTAAGCTTGTTCGTGAATTGTGAGACTTAAGCAACCTAGTGCTATGATACCAATTTGTCACGACCCAAATTCCCAACCTTAGAGATCGTGATGGTGCCTAACACCACACTTGCTAGGCAAGCCAATATTAGAATTCGATTGACTAATTTTCTTAATTAATTACTTAAGCATAAATAAATAACTTCCAAATGAACTTAGTTAGAATAATTCTCAACAACAATAAAATAAAATAATAATAATAACCAACTAATTAAGACGAACCACGAACTAATTATATAAATAATTGTAAGACTAACCCAGGGTCTGGTGTCACAATCCACGAACTACTGAAGAATACTACAAATAATGGCTGAAAGAACTAATGTAACTGTTTCGAATGATATAAAACAGTGTATGTAAAAATAGGAGAAGACTCTCGGAATCTGCAAACGCCGGCAGATGTACCTCGTGTCTCCAAACGAATTAGGTGGTCCTCCTGAAATCCTCTACTGCTGACTAGCACCTGGATATGTGCAAAAGAGCACAGAGTGTAGTATCAGTACAACCAACTCCATGTACTGAGTAAGTGCCGAGCCTAACCTCGGCGAAGTAGTGACGAGGCTAAGTCGGGCTTCAACAATATAACCGATAACAACAATAAATAATAAAGCCAGCAGGAAGTCTAAACAAATAAATAAATAAGTACTGCAACAAAATAAATTAACTCAGCTATAACTAATTCTCAAATAACTCTTCAAAATTCCAAACTTTAACTTTGAATAAAACTAGTTCCAAAACATGAAAATAGTAATATAAAATAGAGAGTTTCAAATCTTCGTTTTTCAAAAAAATAAAACAGTAAAAATAAAAATTTAGCTTTTCAAATCTTTATTTCCTTTGAAAATCAGTAAGAATATAAATGTCCTCCCTTATCGCTCCTTGTTGCGGCATGCAACCCGCTCCCACCTGTCCTCCCTTATTGCTCCTCCCTAAATATCACCCTTATTACTCCTGTTGCGGCGTGCAACCTGATCCCACCTGTCCACCCTTATCACTCCTTGTTGCGGCGTGCAACCTGCTCCCACCAGACATATCATATCAATTTATTTAAGATTTCACAAATTCAGGCCAAGCCTTTCACAATAATTTTATCTCAACAATTATAAATAATAAACTGCATCATTCTCATAACTTCATCAATAACCTCTTAATCATGAAACCAACAGGAATATCAAATATAAATACCTTTAATTCATACAAACAATACCAAGCCTCTGAACCATGTTTATATCACCAGGAAACCAACTCAAACAACCAATACTCTTTCCAAATAGTCACAACAATAACTAACAACAATTCAACCAGGACAAATAGTCATAGAAACAATAATGAACATATAATAATTAAGACAATGATCAAATAAGTGGGGAACGAGAAAGGGGATCATGTTTAACAAACAATTTGGGTGGTGCATAGATACTCGTCACCACACCTATACATCACGCTCATGCCTTTCACATAGCAAATAAATGGGGAGTCCTATTCCCTCAAGCCAAAGTTAGACCAAACACTTACCTCAATTCCGCAGGCCACTCACTGCTCAATTATTGCTTTTCCCTTTGAATTCACCTCTAAATTGCTCGAATCTAATCAAAATTAACTTAATATCATTAACTAAGGCTAAAGGAACTAACTTTATTGAAAACTATAATTTTTCCTAAGTTTTCTCAAAAAACGTCAAAATCCGACCTCGGGCCCGCTTGGTCTAAACTCGGGGTTCGGACCAAATTACGTTTACCCATTCACCCACGAACCTAAATATGCTATTAGTTTTGAAATCTGACCTTAATTTGATATAAAAATTCAATTTTTACAAAACTTCCTAATTCTACCCAAATCCTAGATTTTTACCATGAAAATTCTTTGTTTTTTCTTTAAAAGTGATGCAAAATAGTAAGGAATAAATTGATTACCTATGAATTGGGGATGAAGATTGTTGAAGAAAACTCATTTTTAGAGCTGGAACCTCGAAAATTTGGAGAAGAAAGGGTTCTGTCCGATTTTTAAAAGGTATTTATAATAGCTGGGCTGGGCAACTGTGCGATCGCGGGTAATGAGGTGCGATCGCACAGGGTAAGGGAGCTGGGTCACTGTGATCGCGGGTGGGGGCATGTGTTCGCACAGGGGTAGGAGGCTAGGGCAGTGCGTTCGCGTGAAGAACTGTGCGATCGCACAGTACAAATCTGGGCCTCCCTGAGCTTGCACTGTGCGATCGCGGATAAAGGCCATGCGATCGCACAGTTGAAATTCCAGGTGCACCAGCAATGAAAACCAGCAGTTTATTTCAAGTGTAAAACATCCCGTGGCCTATCCGGAACTCACCCGAGCTCTCGGGGCTCTAAACAAATCATGCACGCAAGTCTAAAAACATCATACGGACTTGCTCGTGCGATAAAGTCATGAAAATAACATGTAAATCTATGAATTAAACCTCAAAACTCATCATTTTCAAAAAACTCTTAAAGTTCATAATTTCTCAACCCGATGTCCGAATCACATCAAACGAACTCCGTTTTTCACCAAATTTCATAGTTAACCTCTAAATATCATAACAAAGTTGTTACCAATGATTTCTAGTGTTATTTCTTTTCTTTAATTCATGAACATTTCAACAAAATAATTTCTTTCAAAAATTGATTTCTAAGGCTTGGGACCTCGGAATTCATTTTCGGGCACACGCCCGCGTTCCATATTTTACTACGGACCTCCCGGGATCGTCGGAACACGGATCCGGATCCGTTTACTCAAAAGGTTGACCAAAGTCAATATTTATCAAATTTAAATTCTAAAAATTATTATTTCTCATATTTCCACATAAAATATTTCAGGTTTCATGCCTGGACTGTGCACGCAAATAGATGTATTTAATTTTAGTCTTTTTATGGCTATTAAGCATGGAACGAAGTCTAATTTTATCAAATGACCCCTTGGGTTATCACACATTAACACCCATTAGATTTCTAAGCCTAAATCTTGTTGTTCAAGGGTAGAAATTAGGGATTTTATAAATTTGGGAATTTAGACCTTGATTTGGGGTCGAATTCCGAAACTAATTATATATTCGGGCTCGTGGGTGAATGGGTGATCGGGTTTTGGTCCGAAACTCGTGTTTTGACCAAGCAGGCCCGGGGTTGATTTTTGACTTTTTGGGAAGAATGATAGAAAACTCATAATTAAGCATTGGGGTTGAATTATTTAGCATTTATTGATATTATTAAGCTTATTATGTCTGGATACAATTGAATTAGAGGCGAATTCTAAAGGGAAAGCGGTAATTGAGGCTTGAGTTGGTCGTGGAATTCGAGGTAAGTGTTTGGCTTAACCTTAGCTTGAGGGAATAGGTATGGTGTCTTATTTGCTATGTGTTAGTGTAATGCGCTATATATAGGTGTGGTGACGAGTATCTGTACGTTGGAGTCAAGCATGCCCATGAGTCGAATATTGTGATTTATATGATTTTTCATCAAACATTATTTGAGTTTAATTTGATAATTATCCATGTTGGTGGTATTTCTTTGGTATTGATCATTGTTGAGTATTGGTTCAAGTTAAGAATTATTATGTGAAGTTAAGTAACTAAACGAGATTGGTTATAGTTGTTTCCCTTGCCGGGATGATATTGATTCTACTGTTGGCTCCCTTGCCGGGACGTTATGGGTTTTATTATTATTGAACTGTTGATTTTTCTTTCCGGATTGTTGTTATTGATTTGTTTGGGTGAGGAAGAGTGTTAAAGCACGAAGGGTGATGCCATGCCGTTTTATTTGATTTATGGTGAGGATGAGTGTTAAAGCACGAAGGGTGATGCCGTGCATGATATTTTGAGGATGAGCGTAAAAGCACGAAGGGTGATACCGTGCCATATTATGAACCTAAAAGCAAGAAGGGCGATGTCGTGCCATTTCTATTGAATTATGGTGAGGATGACAGTAAAAACACAAAGGGTGATGCCGTGCATTCTATTTATTATTTGGTGAGGATGAGAGTAAAAGCAAGAAGGGTGATGACGTGCACTTGTTTTCTTTGTGTTACTATTTCTGTAGTTTAAGTTGATATTTGATTTGTTGCTCTACCCCTTTATTCCCATTAATTTATACTCTCTCCCATCAGCATGTTTTCCCCTTCCTTATTTGGTATCTATTTGCTTATTTCATGTCATTATTATTGTTTTGTTTCGTACATGATTAAACTACACAGGTTTATTTGGTTGTCGTGTCCTAGCCTTGTCACTACTTCGCCGAGGTTAGGCTCGGCACTTACTCAGTACATGAGGTCGGTTGTACTGATACTACACTCTGCACTTTTGTGCTGTTCTCTTCAGAACTTAGATCAAGGTTGCTGCCTTCTGTCCAGTGGAGACTCCGAGGTAGTTCTGCAGACGTCCGCAGGCCTTGGCGTCCCCTCCTATTTCATTTCTATTATATTCTTATTTACTTCTGAGATAGATGTATACTTATATTTTGTTCAGACTCCTATTTGTAGTATTCATAGACAGTCCGTGAGATCGTGACACTTGTTCTGATAGTACTTTGGTTTTGGATTTCGTATTAGTATTATATCAAACTGTTGAATCATGTTATCTCGTATTTTAAATTTCGTGATTTTATTATAAAGTCTGGTAAACTGTTAAAGATAAAGGAATAAGGTAATTAATCAGTAACGTTGGCTTGCCTAGCAGGTTCAATGTTAGGCGCCATCACAGTCCCGACGGTGGGAAATTCGGGTCGTGACACATATCATGTTGTGACATGTCCTATTTGAGCACATTATATCATACCATTTTAACAAAATTCTTACTATCACTTTGTTTTTATATGAAAGTCAAATATGTCTTACTCATCATATTATTTTTATGCAAATTATTCTTTCTTTTTTTCTTTCTTATAGTTATTGTATTATATATTATTTAATATTATTGTACTATCATATAATTTTTTATTAGCTTAATAATTAAACTAGTGTCTTGCTTATTATCCTTTTAATAGTCTTTAATAAATATAAATATTTTTTTCTTGAATTTGGTATATTTTTATGCTTGTATCCTCTTATTCGAAATTTTTTAATCATTTAAATTTATTGTAAATTTTTTAAATATAATTAATTAATTAATTTATTTTTAAATTAATTTAAAGTATAAGTATCCTCACACTACATCTATTTTTTTATACATTTTGTTTCCTACTATAAATTTTAATTAGTTTTTATATTAATGTTTCACATATAATCAAAATAATATCATATTTTATTTTAAATTGAAAATTTGAATTAGTCTAAATAATTAATACATAAATAATTTGATGATTATGTTCCAAATGTATTGAGTTCTCTTAAAATTATTTTTGGTTTAGATGCAGTTAAATTTTCTTCTTTTTTAGTTTTAAGATACAAATTTAATTTTTAAAAGTAAAATTACCTATATTAGAAATTTATTTTTTGTATTTTAAAATTTTACTTGATCATATAAAATATTTTCTTGAATTTTTGAACATATTGTATGTGTGTAGTAATATTTTTACTGTCATTTTATTTCTTTATGTATTATTTCTAAAAATAAAAAAATTATGAAATAAAAAAATCTCATCTCAAATTCAAATAATTCTTATTTCTATTTTTTGAGTTGGACCGCATTTTCTAAAAACATATGCTATGCTTTCAAACTTAAACTAAATACACTGCATTCAAATATTAATCAATGAAAAATATCTTCTTAATTGTTTGAACACGTTATATCTAAATGTTGTAGTAATATTTTCAGTGTCATAATTTCTTCACGTAAATTTTCTTTCTTTTTTAGTTTCAAGATACAAATTTAATTTTTAATAGTAAAATTACCTATATTAGAAATTTATTTTATATTTTTTTCATAAATAAGACTTCAATTTCGCGGTATTATCCATAGTTTGAGCATTCTCATCATATTTTTAAAAAATTTCTAATAGTAAATTTTTAATAGTTTAAGAATTTTGCTAATTTTTAATTTAATATATAGTCTTATCACGTTTTATGTAGCTTTTCATTAAATTATAACTTTATTTAATATCATTATAAACTACTATTCTTTAATATAATTTAGATAAATATATCATAAAATAAATATTTCTTTATTTTTAAAAAAATTTCTCGAAAATTTTAAATTATTATAATATTTTAAGTATTGTATACTTAATTTATTTTGTTTTCTAAACTTATGATTTATATATATCCTCACATTACCATTAATTTATTTCTATTATTCAGTCATTTTAGTTTTTGATTGAATAATGAAAGTAGTTGAATGAATCTTATAAATAATCAAAATAGATCTTAGATAAATATAATTTATATATCTGTATTTACAATTATATATATATAATTATATATATATATATTTTTTTTTAATACACTAATAGATTTTCTTCTATATTAACTAGAAATATAGAGGTAAAAAATTAATTAAGAAACTATGATAGAAAAAAATAAATATAGAAAGACGTAAATTGATAACATATGATAGTTATTTATATTATTCAGTAATTTTAGTTTGTGATTCAATAATGAAAGTAGTTGAATGAATCTTATAAATAATCAAAATATATCTTAGATGAATATAATTTATATATCTGTATTTATAATTTTATATATATATATATATATATATATATATATATATATCCACTCATAGATTTTATTCTATATTAGCTAGAAATATAGAGGTAAAAAATTAATTAAGAAACTATGATAGAAAAAAATAAATATAGAAAGACGTAAATTGATAACATATGACAATTATTCTTTGGAATAAGTTAAAAATAACTAAAATTTACTTACAATATTAAAAATTTATTGACTGCACAAATTTAAATTATTCAAGTAGCAAATTAAGATCTTACACAAAATATACAAATTATTTATAAGTTAAGGAAAAAAATTAAATAATTAGTAAAAAAATATTTTAATAACACGAATAATAAAGTCATATTAATATTGACAAATCGGGCTCATGCTCTCGGCGCATGATAGTAAACGTGCTCTGATTGTGTTTTCGTGGCAAACGACATAGGAAGGGGACGAGGACGTGGTCGTGGTAGACCCAGGAAGAACCCCATAGCTATCTACGGTAGCTCTATGGGTGCACAAATTCAAGATGATGACAAAGAGAAGGAGCAATCAGATACACCAGTGGTAGTGCAGGAAATGTGGACAATGAGCTCTGAAGCGGGACCATCATCGACAAGTGCTAGACTTAAGAAAAAGCTAGATCTGAACACTCCTCCAACAGCGAATGAAGCTAACAGCATCGCAGAGTCGCAGATTCAACATGGAAGCAAGGAGCCAATAGTTCCAGCCAATGGAACAGTGAATCTGTTGCATGGAGCTAATAGTAATGTGATTGGGGAGAACAAACAGCCTGCGGAGGTAGCTGCTGTGAAGACTAAGCCATGGGAAAATCTGTTTCAGAGGAATCGAGTAGTTGAAAATGGTATGTCGTTAGCCTACGTATCTTCACAACTCTTTGATGGCCAAATTGTAGTTCAATTAGACAAAGCTGAGGTAGATCAAGAAATAGAGAAGTGGAAGAGTGTTGTGATAAATTATAGAATTGGGGAAACACCAGGTTACAATTGTAATGACCCGACCGGTTGTTTTGAGCTCTAGCGTGTCGTTCAGCGATTTGAAGTCGTGAGCAGTTCCGTCTCAGGTATTATGACCCGTGAGCATGGTCGGAATTGAATTCCAGAAAGTTTAGAATTGGAAATTCTCATTTCAGAAGCCTTAAGTTGGAGAAATCAACTAAGATTGGAATTTTGAGTAAACGATCTCCAAATCAGGATTTGAAGGTTCCAGTAGGTTCGTATGATGATTTCAGACTTGGGTGTATGTCCGGATCGGGTTTTGGATAACCCGGGAGCGTTTCAGCGTATATTATGGAAGTTAGCATTTTAGAAGGATTTCATGAATTTAGGCTTGAAGTGCATATCAGTGAGATTGATGTCCGTTTGGGATTCCGAGTCTGGGAATAGCTCCGTATGCTGATTCTGGAATTGGGAGCGCAATCGGAAGTGAATTTGGATGTCCGTAGGTCATTTTGGAGTCATTTGGCTAAAGAAAGAAATTTGAAGGTTTTTGGAAAATCCGGCCGGAAGTGGAATTTTCGATATCGAGGTCAGAATGCGATTCCGAAAGTTGGAGAAGGTCCGTAATGTTGAATATGACTTGTGCGCAAAATTTGAGGTCAATCGGACGTGATTTGATAGGTTTCGGCATCAGATGAAGAAGTTTGAAATTCTAAGTTCTTAAAGAATTAGATTTGGGTGCGATTCGTGATTTCGGCATTTTTTGATGTGATTTGAGGGCTCGAGCAAGTTCATGTCATGTTTTGGGACAGGTTGGTATAATTGGACGGGGTCCCGGGGGCCTCGGGTGGATTCCGGGTGGTTAACGGATCAAAGTTGAAGTTAAAAATAAGCTGAAGTTGCTGCCATCTGGTGTAACCGCACCTGCGAGGAATGGGCCGCAGGTGCGGCTTGGGAGTCGCAGGCGCGAAAGTGCGCAGACTTGGTTGGGAACCGCAAGTGCGATGGATTTTTCGCACATGTGAAGCCACATATGTGATGGATATTCCGCACCTGCGAAGCCGCTGGTGCGGGCAGTGGGGGCGCAAGTGTGATTTGGCTGGATCTGAGTGAAACCGCAGGTGCGGGTGATTTGGTCGCACCTGCGAGATCGCAAGTGCGGTGTGAGGACCGCAGGTGCGAAAAGGTGCCTGGGCAGAATGTTTTAAAATCGGATTTGAGCCATTTCTCTCTTATTTTTCTTTGGGTTGAGACGATTTTTGGAGAGCTCTCAAGGGGGATTTCACCAAGCATCAAGAGTTAAGTTGTTACTACTTATTTCTAAAGCTAAATACAAGATCTTGCATGGATTTGAGCATGAAATTGGTAGGAAAATTGGGAAAAACTTTGAAGAAAACCTAGAATTATGGAAAATGTGGATTTAGCCACGAATTGAGCATGAATATTTGATTAAATTATATATTTGAGTTAGTAAGGCTATGGGTAGAACGTACCTTCGAGAAATTTTGGATTTCCGGGCACGTTGGCCCGAGGGCATTTTGGTAATTTCACTGAGCGGGGTTGGGAAAGTATATGATTTGGAATTGCTGCAAATATTAGAGTATATTTTCATTGGCTTTTCGTTGTTTGGATAGTTTCGGAGCGTTGTGCAATGTTTGGGGTCATCGGAAGGGCTTGGAGGCCGTTTAAGGAATTTCGAAGCAAGGTAAGTCTCCTTTCTAACTTTGTGAGGGGGGATCGAACCCCTAGGTGAATTAATCTAGTATATGCTACTATTTTCGGGGGCTACGTACGTACGAGGTGACGGGAGTCCGTGCGTAGCTACTATTATGCCATGTCCGGGTAGCCTAGGACCTACTAGCATGCTTTATGTGCGTACCTGTAACCCTGCTTGTATCATTGAACTGCTAATATGACCGAAAACGTAATTAAATGTTAAAAGAAAGCTAGAGTTCATATTGTTAAATCCTTCTAAAAAGAGAATTGTTTTCGCTGTGAATATATGTGTACCTGGACTGGATTGTATCATGGAGTATCACTACATTTGACAAATGAGTTTCAAAAACAAAGATTTCAAAACCTATATTTCATATTTCTCTTAATAAAGATTTTTCCACTTTCCTGAGAAAAACGGTTTTCTTGACAAAATATGAATTTATGGTGTGGATATGTGTAACTTTGGGTGCCTGAGTCGCTTGAGTGATTCGTGAGCAGGAAGACCCTGTATTTGTGTATGTATTCATATGAGCACCTGAGTCGCATGTATGATTCGCGAGCAGGCTAGCCGTATTATGTTAACCGCGTCGCATGATCGATTCGCGAGCGGGGCAGATAGATGCATCTATGGTTCGAGCCGGTCGACCCCTCGGCAGTGCACAGTTTATTATTGTTGGTCCGCACTGTTCGACCCTCGGCATTGCTTGCGCATGATATTTTCTGCGAGTTTCTATGATATTTGCCTGATTACTGGCCTGAAATGTTAAATTGTCAATTGAAATGACAAAGATTTAAAGTTATTAAAAGACTTTTGGAAGAAGTTGTTCCTTCCGTTGATTTATTATTATTTGATTAAATCACCATGTTGATTAAATTGTGAATATGACGAAGATATAAAGTGTTAAATGAGAACGAAATTGAAGGATGCTTAAATCCTGTTTTATAAAATGCCTATGATAAAAACTATGCTTAGTGTCACTCTTAAATATCTTAAATGGACCTCTAGTAAGTGTCTAAATTAACTCTCGTCACTACCTCTCTGAGGTTAGGCGGACGACTTACTGAGTACACGTTGTTTTTTTACTCATACTACACTTGCTGTACATTTTATTGCACAGGTACTTACATATCAAATGTGGAAGATTCAGAGACTCAGGCGAGCTGCATCTTCCAGGGGCGATCCGCAGCTGACAGAGTTACCTTCATACTGTATCTATTTCATTTTAAATTTCCTTGTCCAGTTGTATTTCAGACAGGCTTTGTAATATTTGTAAAATCTTAGAAATTGCTCATGTACTTGTGACACCGGGTTCTGGGGACGTGTTGGGATTTATTTCATTAAACTAAATTGATGTGCTGTCGTATTTAAGTTTGCTAAAATTTATTTATTTGATTATGAGATGCAAGAAAAAGTAACGATTTTGAAAATGTTAAAACTGGAAAGTCATTTCAATTAATTAATGTTTTGGCTTGCCTGACCTTGTGTCCGGCGCCATCACGACCTTAAGGATTTTGGGTCGTGACAACAATGCTATGAAGCGATTTATTGGGGTAAATTGGGCAAATGTTGTTGTGCCTGATTTGTACTTGCATGATGAGGGCTACTATATCATTAAATTTCAAAATTAAGATGTATGAAAAAAGTTTATTACTCTGGACCCTACACATTTAATAACAGACCTATCATTCTAAAGCCTTGGACACCATATTTTGATTTTAATGAGGAGTTTCCCACTGAAATTCCTCTATGGCTTCAATTTCCTAACCTGCCAATGAATTGTTGGGGTCATGACTCCTTAAGTCGAGTGGCTAGTGCAACAGGTACTCTTATCTATGCAGATGAGTATACTGCAAAGAAAACTAGAGTATCCTTTGCAAGGATGTTGATAGAAGCGAATATCACTAGAGAATTGCCTGTTGAGGTAACAATTATGGACCCTAATGGTAGAACATTTACACAACTAGTCAGGTATGACTGGAAACCTGAGTATTGTTAGAAATGCCTAGTGGTAGGGCACAAATGTGGTATATAACAACAACAAAATAAGCAGCAAGAGATGCAACAAGGCAGGAGAAGAGAGCCTAAGAAGGTCACTATGGAGTGGAGATGCAAAGGTCCGTTGAATGGAGGAGATTTGATACCAATTCTTCCATAACAATTGGTATTTTTTCATAATTTTCTCATATTTTTATTAATTTATTTCTAAATTATCCAGTATTTTTATCTCTAATAATTAATTATAAATTACATTACAAATGATTTCAAAGACATTTCTTGACCTAATACATTATTTTTGGTCTTGTTAAGATCAAATTATTTCACAACTGGTCAAATTGGCATTTTCCAATAATTGGTCATTTATATTTTTAAATCCCGATTAACCATTTTTTATTTAAGTTCTTAATCATCAATTTCATTTTTTCAGTTATTAGTTACTTTTAATTAATTTCAGTTGAGCATTTTAACATTTTAATTGAGTATTTAACAGCTAGCCATTTTTTATTTAAATTATAGCCCCTAACTAAACCCAAACCCACCTGATTAAATTGTCCCAAACACCCCAGCCCAGACCTAAAATCCTACCCGGCCCAAGCACCTATTAATCTAAACCGTTGATTAATTCAAATCAACGGTCCAAAATCGACCTTACCAAATTAAGACCTAAAGACTACCCTCCCCCCTCTCATTTCCCCCCTCTCATTTTCTCAGCCGTCTCTCTGAGTTCTCTCCCTTATCTCTAAGCTCTTCGTCTACTGGGCCCTTGTCCTCCCTTCTCCGGCCACTCCCTCGCCGGAAACCATGGATGTCTCACCTCCTGCCAGCCCTATGGCTCCATCCTTTGCACTTGCGTCACCGTTTGAGGCTCTCAAGTGAATCAAAGGCAGTTTCACTCATCCCTCCGATCTCATACCATTTTTCCGACCATCTATGGCTGGTCGAGTAAGATCTAACCTTTTCCGGCCAAAGACCGGTAATATCTCTGAGTTTTCTTCCTCTTTTCCGGGTTCTTTTTGGAAACCCTAGACTCTGAACCTTCCGATTCTTTAGATCTGTAATAGATCGATGAATATTATGGGGTTTTACATGTTTTCTTCATAGAAATCTCTCTGTTCTTAAACAGTTTCTTCATTTTCAAAACTAGGGTTTCTTAACCCCTTTTCAAAAACGACTCTTCTCCTGATTTTAAGTACTTTTTACTATGTTTGAACGATTCTCTTATGTTTTTCTTGCTATCTGACTTATTATGCTAAAAATCCGGAATTTTAGGCCGTCTCTGATAATGTGTTCGTTCAATCTTTATGTGTGCTTGTTTCTTATGAAACGATCTCTGTTTCTAGTGATTTTCTTTTTACCTTATCTGCCTTGTTAGGGTTTCAAATTCTTGTATATATGCTATGTTTATCCCGCTTTGATATATACTATGCTCTAGTTTGAATCCCCGACTTTGTGTGATTCTTACTTTACCTAGGGTTTTCTGATTCTTGCTTAACATATGTTATTCCAGTATTATTTGATTAAAGCTTTATTAATTTTTTACTCTACGTCTTTTACTGATTTTGATTTCCCTCAAAACTGGGATATTTCCCTTTGAATGATATTGCTTTGCTAATTTTTGAACTATTTTATTACTTGTGTGATACTCTCCTTAATTGGTACTGATTCTATGATTTTGAATCTCATTCGAAATTCTCTTGACTAATGTCCAGAATTAAACTGTACTTTGCCTATTTCTATATGCATAAATATGATGTCAACTGTTTAATATACCTTTCCTTAATTGTGTATTATGTATTTAGTCCTAATTGCATGCCATATACTTTCAATACCCCTATTACGGTAAAAAATCAGTTTTTGATTGATTCCCTTCCTTGTTTAGCACAGTTTGTGTCCGTTTGAATTGTGACTCCCTAATTAAAGGGAGTCCGGGCATTAATTGATTCTGATTGGCATTTTAGTACTTCTTACCTTATTTTTTCTGCCTGTTTTAAACAATAAATACCTCTACTCTCTTCTTAGCATAAGTTGACGAACAACACTGTTCAACTCTCTTTCTCTCTATGACACACACACAACTAAAACTTGCTACTCTCTCTATTCTCTCTTCTATTTGCTACTACTCTAAGTTAGCCGGCTGCAAGCCAAGGCTAACTACTGTGCATCTCCTATCTTCTGCTTTGTGTTACTGCTTTCTTCACTTCACTGGTATGTTCTAATTCATATTTCAGCTCTCAAACCAACATGTTTCTATTACTGATGCAGTTCATTGTGTTTCTAATTTGCTTTTACTTACTATTATGTTGTTCAACATGTAACTAGGATCTTGGATTCCATCTAGCATGTCTTTGTGTACTCCAAATCTGTCTTTATGTGAATCTCCATGCTTATGTTTGATACATTAGATTAGAGCAACTTCTCCTGTCTTAAACTGGTTGGTACTGCCATGTTAGTTTCATCCTATACCCTACTGATCCTCTGAACCCTTAGGATCTCTGATTGTTTATGCATGCTCCTACCTGTTACATGTTCAGTACTCTACACCTATGTGTTCCTCAAACCCCCTTTCCCCTGTTGTGGTTGTTGGATCATTCTTGGTCCTTTGTGTGATGCTGACTCTACCTTGGTTCTGAGATTGGTGTTCATGTTCTTTCAAATTATTTTCACCAGTCAAACTTTTGTTATATTAAGTCTTTCTTACAAAACTGTTTTCTTACTTAACCTTTTCAAAACTATGAGCACTCTCACTCTACTCTTAGACCCCTTAAGTTCTTCCCCCTCTGTGTGAGCATTGCCTTGGGACCCGTGAGCCCCCTCTGAACTTTGACACACAAAGGCTGGCCATTCCACACTGCACTTACTCTATCTTCACTATGAAATTTGGGTGTGAGCGCTGCCCTGGATCCCTTGAGATCCTTAGGGAACTCTAACACACCTGGATCATGTGAAAGGTTGTGAATAGAATGGCAATGAGGCATTCTGGAGATTTTGGGCCTATCAGTAGGCTCACTATAGTATAACATCTTCTTTTCATTATTCAGTTATGTAATTCGTGCAAATGCCTATAATAATCTTTGTAAACAACTCTTTGGGGATGGATAGTGAAAATGGAGGAGTAAATATGCATGCTATAGCTATTAGCGGGTAGAAGCCATGCTATTAGGTTTTATTCCTTATTTTCGCAATAGAAACCATGCTTAGGACTCATATGTCAAGATCATTCATTAGAGACCATGTTCCCTAGGTCTTACACTTACTGTTTTCAGCATTTATTGGCATCTCATTTCGAAAGTCCTGTGCTAAAATGTGCTAATAACCTCTACGCTGCCATGTACACTTAGAGATCCTGTTTAGGATAAACAATGCTAATAAACCTGTCATGTTTACATCTCCTGAACCATGTTTAAACAATGCAATATTTGTGCATTTAGAGATCATGTGTAGGTAATACTTTGCAACAGTCCCTCTAACAATTCAGATAATTAGTATACACTGTCCCACGCCTAGGCAACTCTTAGGTAATCATCCATAAAGGAATAAAACCAGAACTATCCTTTGTGATTAGTGTTCAACTGTCAGCATACTTGAAACCAGTAGGCAAGCCTGATTAAGACTTCCTCTCTGAGTTATGCAATAAATTTGTCTTTGTGCTATCACCTAGATACCTTGCTTTAGGATTCTAAATTAATATGGACCTTAGTTGTGTATGAGACATGTTGTTTATATGTACTGTGTGTGGAGGAATACTTGAGCCTTTATCTGCCTTCCATGCTTTCCCTTTATCTGCAGTCCTACTTGTTTATTATATGTCGCCTTAGCATTTTCACATTTAAAACCTGAGGGTCTGCCTAGCACCTCCTTTAAGGATAGGAGTCCTAATTTCCTCCGAGACTGATAGGAAGGGACGGGTAACAACATGCAATAAAGGTCAAGACCAACACTCATTTTTAATAACCTTACGAGGTGGGAAGGGTAGAATATGGATATGATGACCGGTGTGCTAATACCACGTGTAGCCCCTCTTCGAGGAGTGATTACTGGGTATTGCATTGATGTGACCCATATTATTATAGACCTAGGATACCTTTTATATGCTTAGCTCGTAATCCTTTCAAAGTCTAATCTCCTTTACTATTTTCAAACATCCGTATGCTTAAGACTTAAATCCCCTCTTATTTGAGCGTTTACTTGTTATTTGCTAATTATACAAATTCATGAAACCATTTGGCCGGGAACCACATTTGTGGATCTTGAGGGTGCCTAACACCTTCCCCTTAGGATAATTTCAAGCCCTTACCCAATCTCAGGTTAGTAACGTAGTTGTAATTGAACCCCTTAGGTGCCCTAACGCACCGTTAAAATCGTTAGGTGGCGACTCTTCAAAATATGAAAATCCATTTCCCAAAAGGAACGAGTTATCCCAAGCAATGTCATAAACCCGATTCCGCGAGAAAAAAAGGGGGCGCGACAGCATGGCGACTCTGCTTGGGATATCCAGGCTTTTACCATTTTAAATTGTTTCGTGAATTTGTGCCTTTATTTTTAAACACCTTCACCCTTTCCTATTCCCTTTACATGAAATTAATTGTTTACTTCAGGTATTTACTTTTCTTCAAAGATGAAACTGACATGTCTCTTTGTTTTCTTTTGTAACTTCTTTAAATCATTACTGCTGTTTTTACCGCTTTCTTTAACGTGCAAATACGTGACAGCTTATTTTAATACTTATTATTGCATAATCATGCTCAACATTCATACTCCACTCGTGCCAAACAAAATACTATAGCAACACTTGATGAGTGGTTGCACTCTTCCTATATTATTACCCACTAAATTCGGAAAGGCTTATTTGCGATAAAACTAGTCGATCAGCGGTGCAGTTGCCTTTCCCCCTTGAGTTGTCCACTCAAGGGTACCGGTCTAAAACCCCATAGAAACCTTACTCTGTCACACTGTTGCATGCATCATGGTCAAACCTAGTCGAGCTAAAGATTCGTCTGCACGATAGCTTTTAAGATACCCTTATCCAAAAGTCCACTGGGTTTCCCTAAACCCAAACGGACGCCCTCACGTTCTGTGCATTTATTTGGAGAACTAAATTCTTCCTGATAATTATTGACGATAAATAGTCAAGTCCGGTGAGGTAAGGGCCTAACTTTATTTGCTTTGCATAAAAATGAGGCACGAAGTCCCCAGATTTGGCATGGTCTCCAACATCCACCCAAGACTGTTGAGTTGGTGGGAGGATCTGCACTCTAGCTACAAAGCTATCGCCATGAAACACTTGGGTAACCTACCATCTCTCCTGGAAATCCAGCCTAACAAAATGATAATAGAGGCTGCTACCCTATTTTGGGATCGTGAAACGTCCGTGTTCTGCTTTGGGAACATCGAAATGACGCCTTTGATAGAAGAGATAGGAGGGTTGGCTAACCTAGTATGGGAAACTCCAGGGTTGATGCCTGAGAACCGCATAGGCAAAAGTTTTCTCAAAATGTTGGGCCTGAAAAAGGATGCAGAATTGGTATGTTTGGAGGATTCATACATTCCTTTTGACTACTTGTACGAAACGTATGGCTACAGCAAATCATACCGTACCTACCATGACGAGTTTTCTATCACCTCTCTGGGACACGTTCATCACCGATTGTTCTTGTTTATGGTTTGCTTTTTGGGTTTGATCGTGTTCTCGATGAAGAAGGAAAGGATCCATACCAGGCTAGCCATGGTAACTAAGACCATAATGGAAGGTGTAGATGGGCAATACTTCAACATTGTGCCCATGATCGTTGTAGACATATATCGGGGCTTAGAAAGGTGTCAACAAGGATAAAAGCATTTCGAAGGTTGCAATTTATTACTTCAACTCTAGCTCATGGAACATCTCCAAAGAGGCGAATAGCGACAGGACATTCACCGGAGAATGTGGGATGACCACATCGCTTTCCATCACCCAAAATGAATGAATTATATCCTCGACATGTTCGCTCAGCCTGACAATGCCGAGGGATGGGTTGAGCTTTTTGATAACTTGACTGAAGAGCAGGTTCAATGGATGTTTGAATGGTTTCCAACTGATGAGTTCATCATTCGATCCTGAGACGCATCATTTCTGATACTGATTGGTCTAATGGGGACATACCCTTACGTCCCTCTTCGAGTTATGAGGCAAGCAAGAAGGAAGTAAGTTATCCCTAGGGTCGAGAAGATGAGCCATCTTCGAGCTGACTTTCAAAATAATGACAATCCTCACAAGTGCCAAGCTTAGCACCTGTGGCACTGCAAGATTATACTTGAGAAAGACACCATCGAGCCAGACATATATCATGCCGGTTGTACCCCTTTCTATCGTTGTTGGTTAGAAGAGGATTTGGGTGACCAGAGCAAGCCGGGGTACGTTCGAGGTCACAGGGTTATAGATGAAAGGGCCGAGGCACAAGTCAAATACAACCCACTGCGCAAAAGGATCCAGGAATATGAGGATGACCACCACAAGATACATGAGTCCAACAAGAAAATGATCGAGGAATGGAAGGACATGGCTATCAACTCCAACAAGAGGCTGGGGTACTTGAAACAAGGTGTAGTCGAGCTGGAAGAAAAGTTCATCAAAAAAGTCGAAGATTGTCAGAAGGCTGAGGGAGCTGCAGGGGATACCTAGCTAGAACCTACCTGTTGCTAGGACTTCACGAGCTGGGAAAACTGTACAAGGAAAGCAAGAACGCCGAGTCTGGGGAAGTTCCTTCTGGGAAGTAGATAAGAGTGTCTTTATTTTTCTATCAATGTAACAAGACCAACGACCATTAGTGAATTTTATTTTTCGTCTACTATTTTGGGATTTTTCTATTTTTCTTATCAATAAAATGAGGCATTTAGCATTTTAAGTTCTCCAAATCAATTTGTCGCTAGGCCTACCTCGGGCACAAAGAGGTTCCCAACTTAGGACGCGCTTTACATTTCCGCATTATGTGTTTAAATACCGCAATATTATTTTCATAATCCCCACTGACTTGGTTACCTTTTGTTTTTATTTCTTTTTCTTACTCCCCTCCCCAAAGATTAGTTCGGACATTCTGGCATCATCAGCCTATCACACAAGATCCAAGGGCCCTCCACCTAATCCTCCTCCTAGTCCTCCTAAGGGAAAAAACAAAGGAAAAAGTAAGATTGAAGAGTCCAGCAGCACCAAAAAGGGGAATATGATTGAACGGGTAGAGGCCACTGATGGCCGAGGTATTCAGGTCCTGCATGAAAATATGTCACCACTTGAACATAAATTGCTGAAGTTTCAGGAAGAACTCGATCAAGTCTGGAATCTGGCCAACTTGTCATTTTCCCTCAATGTCCCCGACGTCAACCTTCCAAATGCTCAAAACCCCGCACCTCCATAAAATATCCCAAGACAGCAAAATCATCCCGCACCTCACCACCACGTCATTCCCCCAAAGAACCAAATTCTCCCGATGCAGTGCAATGCTTGCCACCTCAAATAACACTTCACTACTTATCCCAGAACCTCAAAACCCCACAAAGGACCATTTCCACACCTATAACAATCCCATCTATGTGGAAATCGTGACCCACTCCACTCCGCCTATCTCACAGGCATCTGAGTTTGACGGAAAGGTCTTATCTATCAGGAACCTGGCCGAGGAGCTTAAGAAATTGACCAGCCGAGTCCAGGATATTGAAGCAACCAAGGGAACTGAAGGGTTGAATTATGAAGACCTTTATATCCAAACTGATGTCGAACTGCCCGAGGGGTACAAACCTCCAAAGTTCGAAATGTTTGACGGTACTGGTGATCTGATAGTCCATCTGAGGACCTATTGTGACAAATTGGTTGGCGTCGGGAAGGATGAAAGAATCCGCATGAAGCTGTTCATGAGGAGTTTGAAGGGAGACGCACTATCTTGGTANTTTATGGACAGGTTTAGATTCAACACAGAGAACGCACCAGATGTGTTCTACATTCAAAATTTGAAGAAGAAACCCACAGAAACCTTTCGCAAGTATGATACTCGCTGGAGGTCTGAAGCCGCTAAAGTTAGACCTGCTCTAGAGGAAGAGCATATGAACAAGTTCTTTGTCCGGGATCAGGACCCGCAGTATTATGAACGGTTAATGATGGTTGAAGGCCACAAATTCTCCGACATCATCAAATTGGGTGAGCAGATTGAAGAAGGTATTAAAAGCGGTATGGTTACAAATTTTGAAGCCTTGCAAGCCACTAACAGGGCTTTACAGTCCGGTGGTGTGTCTAAGAAGAGAGACGTGGGAGCCGTAATGATTGCACAAAGAGCCAAGTCCCACTCAAATACCATACTTATCCAACACCTCCACTCACATACCAGCCAACACCAAATTACCAAGTACCCTCACCGAACTACCAAGATCCACCACCTTCCTACCAAGCTCCACCGCCCACATATCAACCTGCTTCGCCCAGGTACTCACAACCTGCTCCCGTTTACCAAACTTATAATTCCCAGCCATGCCATTACCCATCACCCCTGCACGCCAAAACTTCCCTAGACCTCGTCCCAATTTTGATCGCCGCCCTCTAAAGCAATACACCGCCATAGCCGAGCCCATTGACCAGCTGTATGAGAAGCTCAAAGCTACTAGTTACGTCACACCTATCCCTGCTGCCACCCCTGAGAACCCTTCTTAGTGGGTTAACCCAAACAAATCCTGTGCATAACATTCCGGCATGAAAGGACACACCATCGAAGAATGCAGCTCTCTGAAGGAAAAAATACAGGCTCTCATTGACAACAAAATTATTGTGGAAAAAGACCCCGCTCCAAACATCCACAACAATCCTTTGCCAGACCATAAGGGTAGAGGTATCCATATGATTGAAATTGAAGATGATTGGGATCCCGAGGGATCAATCGGGTTGATCGCAGAAGGCGATGACCCAAAGAAACCTGCAATCACTCTCAAACTGATCATAGTCCATATTTAACCATCTGAGGACGCTGAGGTGAATAATTATATACCATTTGAGTTTGAAGCAACGCCACCTGCAAAGTCACCAGTGCCAATTGAAGTTGAGTTTGTATCTCTAGCAAATGCACCCTTGCAGTCTTGCCACCCCGAACACACATTCCGTTTGAAGTAAGGATGGCCGCACCAATTTTGGTGGTAATGTCAACCACGCCACCTTTCTATTCAATTTCTATCCCTTGGGACTACACAGGCAAGGCGAGAAGGAAAGTCAAAGTCAGGTCTGAGGAAGCTGTCGCAGCACAGGGTATGACGAGAACTGGTAGGGTCTACACCCCTGAGTATCCGGCCGAGTCAAGCAAGCAGGCTGCCAACCGGCCTACCCTTATCGAAACAGGTCCCAATGACCTTTGGATAAAGATACATGCTAAGGAGTATTCATTCATCGACCAGTTGAACAAGACACCGACACAAATATCCATCCTCTCTTTGCCGCAGAATTCTGAAACACACATGAATGCTTTGTTGAAAGTGTTGAGTGAAGCATATGTGCCAAACAACATCACTAGCGGGCAAATGGCCAATATGGTAGGCCAGGTACTGGAGAGTCATAAAATCACTTTTCATGAGGACGAGCTACCACCTGAAGGATTGGGGAACAACAAAGCGCTACACATCACCGTGCAATGCGAAGATCATTTCATCACAAGAATCTTGATCGATGGAGGTTCCAGTCTTAACATCTGTCCGTTGATAACACTCAAGAAATTGGGTAAAGGTCTACATGAGATAAGGGATGGAACGATAAATGTGAAATCCTTCGACGATTCTCATAGGTCCACCATGGGGGAGATCAGTCTATGTCTGCAGATGGGACCGACTTGGTTCGAAGTGGATTTCCAGGTGATAGATGTGCCAGCATCCTACAACCTATTGTTGGGTCGACCCTGGATTCATGCTGCTGGGGCCGTAGCATCAACATTACATCAGGCGGTAAAATTCGAGTGGAACCACCAAGAGGTGATTATTCATGGTGACGGTAGCAACCCCATTTATAGTCGTCAAACTATTCCGGTGATTGAAGGAAAAAGGAAGATAGGCAGGGGAACTTACCACCACATTGAGCGGGTCAAAACTATCGACAAGGACAAGTGGTGGGATAGCAAGATTGAGAGCATCCTGCACTGGAGAGGATATGAGCCAGGCAAAGGGCTTGGTAAGAACCTCCAAGGGATCACGAAGCCCATAAAGCTCAAGAAACATGGTACCACTTTTGGTCTGGGGTATGCGTACACTTGGCAGGAATTCAACGACTGGTCGCCACCTTGGCGCGGTCCCTACTACCCTTTGGAGCAGCCGATACCTCATCTTGAGCAGACTTTCAAGCAGGCCGACATTATTTACGGATCAGACGAAGAAGAAGCACTTGCAGCGATGAGGAGTTTGTTCCTAGAGGACGAGGATATGGATTGCTGTGTTGTTCTCGAGGAGGAGGGGGAGGAATGCCCTTCCATACAGACTGTAAGNGCTAAAACAAGCATTATTTACTAAATGATTTTTCTTTTCCTGCATTTTTCAATTTCTGCAATAAGATCTTCAATGTTCAAAACAGTTATTCAATTCATCAAAGCATCTTCTAAATTTCTCTTACGAATCCGATTTATTGCTATTTTTTTTCTCATTACTTTATTTATACAACATTACTATTACTTGTCTTGATGAACCGATGATTGTGACATGCAATGAGACAACGCAGCAAACAGACATTGATTCAGATGAAGACAACATACCTGACGAGATTGTCAAAGAAGTTGAGAACTTTGAGAACAGACCTAAGTCCAACCTGGACGAGACTGAAGTTATCAACTTGAGAGATTCAGAAAACGTCAAGGAAACTCGCATCAACATTCATTTGTCACCATCAGAAAAGAAAGAATACACAGAGTTTCTAAAAGAGTATGAGGACGTATTGCATGGTCGTATGATGACATGACTGGTCTAAGTACGTCTATTGTGGCTCACAAACTGCCAACCAAACCAACGTTTCCACTGCTGAAACAAAAGCTCAGAAATTTCAAAACCAACATGAGTTTGAAAATCAAAGAATAAGTTACCAAGCAGATCAACGCCAAAGTTCTCCGGGTAGTAGAGTACCCGAAATGGTTAGCCAACATTGTGCATGTGCCAGAGAAGGACGGGAAGGTCATAGTCTGCATCGACTACCGGGATCTCAACCGGGCCAGTCCGAAAGACGACTTCCCCTTACCAAATATGCACATTCTGATTGACAACTGTGCCAAGCATGAATTGTAGTACTTCGTGGATTGCTTCGCCGGTTATCACATGATTTGTATGGATGAGGAAGATGCTGAGAAAATGGCGTTCATCACGCCGTGGGGAGTGTATTGTTACAAGATGATGACATTCGGCCTGAAGAATGCAGAGGCCACCTACATGAGGGCCATGACCACCATATTCCATGACATGATTCCCTAGGAGATCGAGGTGTACGTGGATGATTTCATTATCAAATCAAAGAAAGCTGCTGATCACATGGAGAATTTGGGGAAGTTCTTCAATAGATTGCGAAAGTACAAGCTGAAACTAAACCCCACGAAGTGTGCTTTCGGGGTTCCTGCTGGGAAGTTGCTGGGGTTTATTGTAAGCCATCGGGTAGTATAATTTGGGGAAGTTCTTCAATAGATTGCGAAAATACAAGATGAAACTAAACCCCGCGAAGTGTGCATTCGGGGTTCCTGCTGGGAAGTTGCTAGGGTTTATTATAAGCCGCCAGGGAATAGAATTGGATCCGTCAAAAGTCAAAGCCATTCAAGAACTACCACCACCAAGGAATAAGAAAGATGTGATGAGTTTCTTGGGGAGGATTAATTACATCAGCCGGTTTATAGCACAGTCTACAGTCATCTGTGAGCGAATCATTAAGATGCTGAAGAAGGACGCTACGACCAAGTGGACTAATGATTGTCAAAAGGCTTTCGACAGAATCAAGGAATATTTGTTAACACCGCCAGTCCTAGTATCGCCCGAGCCAGGAAGACCTCTGTTACTCTATCTTGACGTGTTAGATGGAGATTTCGGCTGCGTTCTGGGGCAGCACGATGAAACAGGAAAGAAGGAACAAGCTATTTATTACCTCAGCAAGAAGTTCACTCCATTTAAGGCCTGGTATTCTCTATTAAAGCGTACCTGTTGTGCTCTAACTTGGTCGCCCAAAAGCTGAGGCATTACTTCTGTGCCTACACAACATATCTCATATCAATGATAGATCCATTAAAGTACATCTTTAAGAAGCCCATTCCCACTGGCAAGCTAGCCAAGTGGAAAATCTTGCTGAGCGAATTCAACATTGTTTACATGACTCAGAAGGCAGTTAAAGGACAAGCTCTGGTAGACCATCTTGCTGAGAATCTTGTAGACGGAGGATACAAACCCCTGAAAAAATATTTTCCTGATGAAGAGGTATCATTCATAGGAGAAGATATTGCAGAATCCTATGATGGTTGGAGGATGTTCTTTGATGGAGCAGCAAACTTCAAGGGAGTCGGTATTGGAGCAGTCCTAGTATCAGAGACCGGTCAGCATTATCCGATATCCGCCAAACTCAGGTTCCTAGCACCAACAATATGGCCGAATATTAAGCCTGCATCTTGGGGCTCAATATGTCCATTGACATGAACGTCCAAGAAATGTTAGTGATCAGTGATTCAGACCTATTAGTACATCAGGTAAAAGGATAGTTGTAATGACCGGCATGTCGTTACGTAAGAACCTGCATTTAAATTACGTTTATTGACTTGTTATAGATTTGTTATTCTATTATTGAGGTGTTAGAGTCGATAGGATTGAAATCGGAATGGTTAAATGAGAATTCAGTAACTTAAGTCTTTAAAAGATAGCCCTATAATGGGAAAAGTCAACTGAGAGTTGGCTTATTGGTAAACGACCTCGGAATGTGGATTTTATGGCTCGGATAGCTTCGTGAGGTGATTTGGGAATTAGGCGTGTGTTCGGAATATTTTTGTGATGTCCGGTGTAGAATTAGGCTTGAATTGGCGAAAGTTAGTTTTTGGTGATTTCCGGTCGGAAATGAAAAATAGGCTATCGAGGTCGGAATGGAATTCCGGAAGTTGGAACAGGTTTGTAATATAACTTTGGATATGTCTGCAAAATTTCAGGTAAATCGGAGGTGTTTTGGTTCGTTTCGGTGTAGTTGGCGAATTTTAGAAGTTTCAAAGTTCTTAGGCTTGAATTTGATGTAAATTTGGTGTTTCCGTGTTACTTTTGGTGTTCCGAAGTCTCGACTAAGTTTGAATGATGTTATGGAATACGTTGGTATATTTGGTTGGGGCCCCGAGGGTCTCGAGATTGATTCAGATGATTGACGGGAAGTTAGAGTGAATTTTTGGAAAATCTGTTGTGCTGGTTGCTGGTGTTTTCGCACCTGCGAAAGGGGAGCCACATGTGCAATCACGCAGGAGCGGAAGGTGAGGTCGCAGGTGCGAATTCTGGCTGTGTAGGAGAGGTCCACAGGTGCGAGGTGTTTGTCGCACCTGCGATGTCGCAGGTGCGAGATGTGTATCGCAGGTGCGGAAATTGTGAGACCCCAGGGGAGATCGCAGGTGCGGAAATGGCATTGCACCTGCGAAGCCGTAGGTGCAAGTAAGTGATCGCAGGTGCGAGAATCACTGGACAGAAGGTATAAAAACCAGCCTTCGCGAATTTTAGCCATCTTTCTCAATATTTCTTCCGGGTTGGAAGTTTTTGAAGGGTTTTGAAGAGGGAATTCGATAGTTCTTCACCAAGGGAAGATCTTTGGACTCTAAACTCGTTTACATGTTATTAAAGGTCGGAATTATGGTGGAAATTAGGGAAAGAGTCAGTGTAAATTTGGGTGATTAGGGCTTGGGAGTTAGAATATTTAAAATGGTGATTTGAGGGATCATTTGGACTCCGAATTTAATGTTCTTTATATGTACGGACTCGTGAGAGGACGAAGAACAGTTTGGTATAAAAGTTTCTGGATTTCGGGATGTGGGCCCGGGGGTCGGGTTATGACCTGTTTCGGATTTTTGGGTGAATTTTGATATTTTCAATTGGTAATTGTTCCTTAAGCATATATTGATGATAAAAATCTGAACTTGGTAGATTTGGAGCACTCGGAGGCCGAATTTAGAGGCAAAGGCATTGCAGAGTAGTGTATTAGCCGATTTTCAGGTAAGTAACGCTTCCAAACTTGGAATCGAGGGTTCGAAACCCCAAACTATTTGAAATTTGCTGTTAATTAAGGTGACGCACGTACCAAGTGACAGGCATGCGGGCTGAATATTTGTAGCTTGGCTTATCCCATGGCGCTGTCTACTGGTTATCCCAGATTGATATTGTACTGTGAAGGTAGTACTTACCTGGAACGAAATAGAAATCATGCTAAGTATAAATGTTAAGGCTTCACGCCGATGTGTTTAGACCGGAATGGTCGATTATTGCTGTCTCTATCTGTGATTATTGATTTCGTGTACTCAGTCCTATTATAGTATATGTTTCATGCCTCAGTCTCGTAAGTCGCTAGTATTTAAATTATTATTGGTTTGGGCTGCATTGCATATGTTAGAGCATTCTAAGTGAGACTGGAAGGTACTGACTGAGTGAGGCTTAGAGCCTGGTTTAAGACAGTTATGAGGTCGAACTGTACATCGCAGCGATCCTGAAATCATGCCTTTGTTGGCTTGATATAGCGCTTGGGCTGAAAGGAGCCCCTCCGGAGTCTATACACCCCCAGTGAGCGCACAAATATTTCGGAGATGGATTTCTCCGTGGTTGTTATGTTTAGGAGATGGATTTCCCCGTGGTTATTATGTTCCAGAGATGGATTTGTCCGTGGGGGCTGGATCAGCCTTTTCCTTAGTACTTAGTGACTGTGTCACTTGTGTTTATGTAATATCCGGGATGGACTTCCCTGGGCTTGAAGGCCGTATTCTAGTACTGAGTGGACCACCTTATGAGAGCTCGATTAATGAGTACACATCTTCAGAAATTAAGGAGTAAGAAATTTAATAAATAAAACGAAGGCAACTGAGTGGCAATCATAGTGATATAAATACTCCAAAATCATAAAGTCTACTAGCATGTGTACCAAGACCTGGTGTCACAAGTGTACGAGCAACCAGTAGAATATACAAAACTCTAACTACTGTCTGAAATAAAAGTAGACAAAAAATAAGTGCAAAAAAGTGACTCTAGGTGCTGCGGAACGGCTCAAGAAGCAGCTCACCACTAGGCCTCAGGGTAATGAGGGTGCGCGCCAATATGACTGCCAAATGCACCTGCCTCAGATCCTACACGGTTAGTGCAAGAGTGTAGCGTGAGTACATAAATAACGTGTACCCAGTAAGTATCTAGTCTAACCTCGAAAAGTAGTGACGAGGGGTCGACATCGACACTTACTATGGGTTAACAGTAAAGATATAGAAATTCTAAATTAGCATGGGTTACGTAAATAATAATAATAATAACTCAATAACAAGCAGGAAATAGATAATTCTTTCACTAATGGTAAATCCCAAGTTAGTTTCTGTCATATATAAGTTTAACCCCTCAAGCCATAAAATAATATCAGATATAATTAAGCTTTGAGTATTATCACGCACTTATGCCGAGGTCATACGGCCCGATCCAGAATAATGTGTACACTTTTGATGGTCGTGCGACACGAACCATAGATGCATCTATTCTACTGTCAAGGCGTTTGGCCCGCTCCACAAGAAGAGAAGATACTTTATAAACATTCGGTTTAAAAGCTATTACAAGGCTAATACACAAATAAACACAATTTCTATTTACGGTCAAGTATCTCGCCAAAACTCAAGTAAGTGAAAGTCGGTCTTTTACAATTCTATCAAGTTCCAATATAATTTAGGCACTTTAATTAACAAATAGGGTGCAAAGATTACAAGTATTTCATGATTTGGGTCCTAAACTACCCGGACATAAGCATAATTAGTAGCTACGCACGGACTCTCGTCACCTCGTGCGTACGTAGCCTCCACAATTAGAAGCAAATAGTAATTTAAATCACCTATGGGGTAATTCCCTCTGACAAGGTTAGGCAAGAGACTTATCTTGTCTCAAAGCTCGCTTTCGATCCACAAATATGCTTTAAATCCTCAACTCGGTGCCAAACAACCCGAAACTAGTCAAATATTATATAAATTAATCAATACATGTTCAAAAGGTCATAATTTAACTATTAGAGTGATTATCCAACCCCAATTGGAAGATTCCTAAAATTTATTCCCGGGTCCACGTGCTCGGATTCTGGAAATTTTTGAAGATAATTATTACCCATAACCTTACGAACTCTAATATATAATTTTCATCACACTGCATAATCATTTTCGCAGTTAAATTCCATTTTTATCTAAACCTTGATTTTTCATCTAAACCCAAAATTCTCACAATTTTACGTGTTGAAATCTATCTGTAATCTATGTATTTAACTTACATTGGATAGGAATTACTTACCTTCAATAGCTAGGTGGAAATCTCTCTCTAAGAAGCTCGAAAATCGCCCCAAGAAGTGAAATAAATGAACCCTAAATGGCCTAAGTCCCGAAATAAATGGAGGATGTTTTAGACGTCAATACCACACAAGAATATAGTTAATTGTGTGGTACCCAATTTTTGAGTGCTGTCTCAGTAGAAGAACCTGGTTCTTCTTGGTGTTCCAACTACTACTGTTGCGGAATAATAAAAAGCAGTAAAGTAAAAACACAGAGATTTTTACGTGGAAAACACCTGGCTCAAAAGGTGAAAAAACCACGACCTACTCCTCAGTAGGATTTGCTCAACTCTTCACTAAAAACTCTGAGCCAAACAGACTTACAAAATAAACTCTTTTGTAATCCTAAGGATTAACTCTAACCCTTTGTAGTAACTAGCCCCTAGCTAATTTCTACACACCTCAAGTTAGCTCTAACTTGATCAATACGTACCTATTACAATTGCTTCTATGAAAGCTGAAAAATACAATATTAAAAACTCCTACTACAATCAACTAGACTCAATAAATAATCAGATGGAACTGGTTCTTCTAGTTGAATTGTAGCCTTTGTATCGCACAATGATTCTGCTAGAAAAAATTACTCTGGGAATTTTGCTTTCAGATTTTGATTCACTTCAGCTTTGTGCGTCTTCAATTTCAGAAGAAATACATCAAGTATTTATAGAGCCAGTCGTTGAGCTTGTCTTCCAATTCCAGTTCAACTCTACCTGGGTGAACCAATTCGAACCAAACTCAACTTCCTTTCTTTTGTTACTTTCCTTGCTGAATTCGAATTCAATTAATCAGATTAGATTGCAACCTTTTCGCATTAGGAGACTATCTCTTGGTACATTGATATTTCATATTCAAAACATCTCCTAATCATATACGGTTCATGTGCCAGCTTGTCAGTTCACGATGTGTGCTCTGATGGACCTGGTTCAACTTATAAGCCTTTTGTCAATCTTCAAAACTATGCAATGACATGGGTCAACAATGGACCTCACTGCCCAATGACTTCCGCTTCTTTGGAGCAAAGGCCGCATCTGCGGCTCCGCTTCTGCGAGACATAGCCTCACAGATGCGGACCATGCCCAGGTCTGCCCTTCCCGCTTATGCGGGCAAAGTCTTGCATCTCCGAGCCCCCTTCTGTGGCACGAACGCCGCACATGTGCACCAGCCCGCTTTTGTGATCTCTTCCTCGCATATGCGTCTTCGCAGATGTGGATCCTCTCCTCGCTTCTGCGATCACTAGACAGCCCACCGCTAGGCCGCTTCTGCGAGCTCGCGAATAGCATCTGGGGCCCCGATGACCACGCCCAAACATACCAACAAGTTTGAAATCATAAAACGAACCTGCTCGACCTCACGAACCCGAAAAACAACACAAAAATTAAGAATCACACTCCAAACCAAATCGAATAAACTTAGGAATTTCAAGTTCTTCCAATTTGCTCCGAACGCGCCGAATCATACTTAAACTACTCGGAATGATACCAAATTTTGCGTGAAGGTCTTAAATCACATACGGAGCTATTCTCACGTTCGAAATCCCAAACGGACCTCGATAACACCAAAACCTACTCCAAACAAAATTTAAAGAACTTTTAAACCTTCAATAAGCCAACTTTCAACTTTAGGCACCGAAATGCTCCCGGATTATCCAAAACCCGATACGGACACACGTGCAAGTTCAAAATCATCATACGAATCTATTGGGACCGTCAAATCTCGATTTCGAGATTGTTTACTAGAACTATTGACCCAAGTCAAACTTAACCCTTTAAAGCCCATATCACGTAACTAAGTATTTTGATTTCAACCCGAACTCCTTTAAACCTGAACTAATCATCGTCACAAGTCATAAGATAGTAAAAGTACATACGTAGAGTCTTATTTAGGAGAACGAAGATCTAAAAAGTAAAACAACCGGTAGGATCGTTACAAAGTAATGATTCACTTAACAAGCAACGCTATTGATTTGTATTACGAGAACATAAAAGTGAAGATATATTTCATAACATATTTTATTTTCAGTAAAGGTCCAAAAGCCACTCATAACTCGATAGATATTATCAATGTGACGGTGGATTGATTTTTTCACACGTGAGATTGTTAATAAGTGGAGTTACGTCATTTACACATCGATATTTAACTCTATAGAACAAAAGTGATTCCACCAAAAAGTCATAATTGCCTATAATAAATATATTTTGACTTGGGAGATACTAGTCCCACCATCTTCTTTTTTTTTTTGGTAAATAAAGACATTTAATTAAAACATAGTGCTTAATAGCCATTACAATATGAGATTTGCCTAGGTCCCAAGATGCCTATTCCATCTCTATTAAAAATTGAAATAGCAAAAACAGGTGGATAATAGTACAACATTAAATTAGCAAAAGAGTCCAAGCTGCATCCATTCTTTGCTAATGTATCTGTTACTCCATTAGCTTCTCTGAACGCATGCTTCAAAGTAGGCGTACCTGTCTCAGATAATAGGAACCTGCAGTCATCAATAATATTTTGATAAAGACAGTTATCATTATTTATCAAGTTGATTAGTTCCTGACAATCTGTTTCAATGACTAAAGGGGTTAGTCTTTTTTGGATAGCTAGTTTTAGACCTTGTAGTAAAGACATGGCTTCCATTTGAATATTTGTAGCATGAACAAATCCGATATTGAATCCTAGTATCCAATTGTCATTATCATCCCTGAATATTCCTCCTATTCCCCCCTTTCCTGGATTTTCTGGGCAAGAACCATCAATGTTTAGTTTAATAGCCTCGTGGTGGGGGCTCCCATTTTATATGAAAAATATATTGGAGGGGCTCCATTTTCTCAGGAAGAGGAATTCCTGGGCATTATTGGTTGGTAGGCTAATATTGGGATACTAGTCCTACCATCATGATCATGTGGATGTATACCATAATATATCCTTATTTTTACCATCAATTTTAAGCAATAAAATATCTGACTTTAATTTTAGCCTCTAATCTAAGTCTTTCTTAATTTGGTTGATGTACTTGAATTGCATAGTCTTGAAATGTATTTTACCTTTTTGTACATAAATATTATTTTTATTTTCATTTAAATGTATATTTATTTTCATTGGACTAATTTTTGAATTTAATGGTAAAATAGTCACTCAGTCTTTGATGGGTAAATTTGTAAATTAACTTTGACTTAAAGTATTCCCATTTATAGTTGTCACACCTCCATTTTTCGAAGAACAGGGAGTTTTTTCAATTAAAGTGATATTATTCAAAATGGAAATTATTTATTTAATTAGAGTCTCCACTTGGAATAATTATTATGGTGTCCCAAGTCACCGGTTTATTTTAAATCTAAATCAAGGAAATTGACTCTATTTTTACCGTCCGTGAAATACAGAAGACCGGGTAAGGAGTTCAGTTAACCTGGGAAAAGGTATAAGGTATTCCCGAATTTCGTAGTTTTAGCACGGTCATTTTGATCATACCTGACTTAATTAATTGTTTAATTATGTATTTTAAAACTTATGTGTATTTTATCCTTTACCCCTTTTAATTTATGGCGTTATGGATTTATCTTTGAAATGGACCACATGTGTGCAAATCCGTTTTATTTAGTGCGCTAAAATTATGTCACGTGTACATGTACATAATTAATCACGCTTTATTAATATTAAGACTGTTCGGTCAAAGTCGCGCGAACACTTACTTTAATTTATTTTGAAATCACAATTATGTCACACGAATGTGTCACGATAATAGATTAGAATGCGCCAAAAGCATCCTACATAGATTCATGAGTTGATCAATTCTTCTAACATTGAAATCATTGTGAATGCCAAAAATTTGTAGGATTAAATGCCTAGTAAGAACCTCGGTGTCCATCTTGGACTAACAAATCTATTTTTATAGTTAATCAATTATTTTACGTCATAAGCTAGCAGCCCGTAAATAAACAGAAAATTAATTGGCTATAATTTCTAATCTGTTATAGGCATTTGTGGGCCTAGCATAAAGCCTTGGAGTCTCTTGGCCCTTCTGATACAGTTAGGCTTCTTAACTTCACATGAGTCTACAATTGAGCCCATATGACAATAAAGTGTGGAATCAATTCGGCCCCAACTTGGACATGTAGCCTTGTCTTGGCCAGTTAACAAGCCCAAAATGGGGAAAAGGCTAACCAACAATTTCTTTTCAAAAATGAATACAGTCATAAATCAGGGCTCACAAAAATCTTTAGACACGCACAGATCAAGATCAAGGGGATGTGTACAAATAGTCACTAATAGAAGTTGTCTTTATTTTAAAGCCAGTATTTTGAATGTATTTATTCTTTAGCCATTAGCTTAATGAATTTTTACCTGACTTGACGAAAATACCCTTATGCTATAACTTCTCAAGGAGGAGGTTGAACGTGATAGAAGGTCCTTGCGCAAGTTTGAAAATNGGGGATGTGTACAAATAGCCACTAATAGAAGCTGTCTTTATTTTAAAGCCAGTGTTTTAAATGTATTTATTCTTTAGCCATTAGTTTAATGAATTTTTACCTGACTGGACGAAAATACCCTTATGCTATAACTTCTCAAGGAGGAGGTTGAACGTGATAGAAGGTCCTTGCGCAAGTTTGAAAATACCCTTGCGCATGTTTGAAGATCCTTAACTTCAAGTTTCAAGTTCAAAAGTTAAGAACAAGCAGTCCTTAACTTCAAGTTTCAAGTTCAAAAGTTAAGGACAAGCAGTCCTTAACTTCATGTTTCAAGTTAAAAAGTTAAGGACAATGGGTCCTGAACTTCAACTTTCAAGTTTAAAAGTTAAAGACAAGCAGTCCTTAACTTCAAGTTTCAAGTTCAAAAGTTAAGGACAAGCAGTCCTTAACTTCATGTTTCAAGTTAAAAAGTTAAGGACAAGCAGTCCTTAACTTTAAGTTTCAAGTTTAAAAGTTAAGGACAATAGGTCCCGAACTTCAACTTTCAAATTTAAAAGTTAAGTACAAGCAATCCTTAACTTCAAGTTTCAAGTTCAAAAGTTAAGGACAATAGGTCCTTAACTTATAGTTTTCAGTCCTTAACTTAAAAGTTCAAGTTAAAAAGTTAAGGACAATGGGTCCTTAACTTATAGTTTTCAGTCCTTAACTTCAAGTTTCAAGTTCAAAAGTTAATAGTTTTCAGTCCTTAACTTAAAAGTTCAAGTTAAAAACTTATAGTTTTCAGTCCTTAACGTTTCAAGTTAAAGAGTTAAGGACAAGCAGTCCTTAACTTCAAGTTTCAAGTTCAAAAGTTAAGGACAAGCAGCCCTTAACTTCATGTTTAAAGTTAAAAAGTTAAGGACAAGCAATCCTTAACTTCAAGTTTCAAGTTCAAAAGTTAAGGACAATNTAAACTATAGTTTTCAGTCCTTAACTTAAAAGTTCAAGTTAAAAAGTTAAGGACAATAGGTCCTTAACTTATATTTTTCAGTCCTTAACATAAAAGTTCAAGTTAAAAAGTTAAGGACAATGGGTCCTTAATTTATAGGTTTCAGTCCTTAACTTCAAGTTTCAAGTTCAAAAGTTAAGGACAATAGGTCCTTAACTTATAGTTTTCAGTCCTTAACTTATAATTTCAAGTTAAAAAGTTAAGGACAATGGGTCATTAACTTATAGTTTTCAGTCCTTAACGTTTCAAGTTAAAAAGTTAAGGACAAGCCGTCCTTAAAGTTTCAAGTTCAAAAGTTAAGGACAAGCAGTTCTTAACTTCATGTTTCAAGTTAAAAAGTTAAGGACAAGCATTTATATGATTAAGCGATTCGTTTCTTCTATTCAAAAGTGGATTTCACATATGAAAATAATGGAAACACTCATACAAACGCCAGAACCCCATTGCAAAAGGAGAAGTAGAGCTGTAAAGAATGAATCTGAAAATGGCGTATTTCATTTGGGAAGGAAAGGGTTACACTGTCTATTCATATTAATTTTAATAGACTAGTGATTATTTTTGCTCAGCATTATAAAAAGTAAATACCACCTTATTGTGGCTACCCCAAGCCATTACTTCCAAATCATTCAATATCGACATCAAATCTCTAATTAATAACATCCTAAATCATATACTAGATCATCATGCTAAACACAAAATTATACAAATCCTGTTAAATCAGAATTACATAAAAACTCCATTTCTGACAATGAGATTTTACAACAAAAAAAAACAGCTATGTCTTCAACTTCCACATTTCAACAACTGTTCACCTAAAATTTCAAACCAAAGTGATCTTCAGATGTTAACTCTTTGGTTCTCACGTTGCTCATCTTTATATTAATGGTTTTATCCAACCATAAATCATTCTCACCAAGCATATAAACGATTTTCATACTCATTTTTATCATGTTACTTGAATCCATAGTATTCTTAAGTGTTAACTAGATCAAACACTTCTGGCAACGTCACAAACTTTTCACTTATGCCTAAAACCAGAAATGAACAGCATAATGAATAAATCATGGCAAAAGAATTTAGTAGAAGAAAAACAAAATCAAAATTTCATTGTAAATCAAAAGAGAGCAATATAATTGGCGAGATATGTACCTAAACTTGAGCACAAAGCTCGCAATGGATAAATAAAGGCAAAAACTGAAGAATAAGCTCAGCAGATTCAGGAAGCATCAACAAATAAGCAAAGAACAACAATAAAATCCCAGAACAAGCCTCGACTTCAATTCGAAATTAACTTGAGAAAATCGAAAATTAATGAAGAGAAGAAAGCTTCTGAAATCTATGTGAGTGAGTGTATATCTCTGGAAAATGCAGAATTCATGTCTATGTGTGAGGGAATGTGAGGTCTCTTATATAGAGTATGGAAGTGTACTGTATGAGAGAATGAGAGAGTGTTCCTAAGAATTAGGGAAATATCATCTTTCTTTAACAGAAAAGGGACAATTATGCTTCAGTTATTTTTCCCTGTTTTCCCGGCCCTCTTAACATCTGTATTTACCCTCTTTTGACCTAAATTCCCCTATTTCTTGCATTTTAACCCCTCCCCTTATGTTCTAGAAACATCTCAGCCACCCAACAGAATGATTCTCCTAAATTTCTATTTCCCAAATGCCCTCTCTAAACCTTTGTTTTTATCATTCCTCCATTTCTTTTCTTTCACTTAAACTTTAAACCATTCTCCTTGATTTCTTTTATAAACGGACCTGTTAAAGAACTGTCTGAACTTTATCTTGCTAAAAGAAACAAACAAGTTCAAAATGACAAACAAATTAGTTAAAAGTAAAATTCTAAAATCTAAATCAAATCATGGAACCAATTAAAATACAAGCCTACTGATGTGGGAAACATTGACAATCAATAGAAAACTTATCAACTGACTAATTAAAGTATTTTGGTTTGAATTGACTAAACTTAATAACTAAAATTGAATTTTACTACGAATCAAAGAAACACTGAAGTAATGCAAAAAACTGGAGATTGTAGACTAACATGTGGCTAGAACAATGGGAAAAAAAGGAAGAAGTAAACAAGAAGGAATATAATAAGATACATTCTCACAGCCTTGAATCAAACGGAGACCAATGACTTCTGGCCGATCAGAGGTGATTCGACCAGATTCCGACGACTTCGAAGTGAACCAAAATTAATGCCAGTCGATTGTTCTTGTTGAAGAACATTCGATCAACACAAATTTTAGGTCAAAATGAGTTAGAAATACCGAGAAACAAAAAGGGGGAACAAATTAGATATTTTGAATTCCTAAATCTACTATTCATTTATTTTGCGAGGATTTCGGTGAAATTGGTAAAGGATTTGGATTGAGGAGAAGTTGGGACTGTGGGGTGAAGATTTAGGTGGATTTGCGGTTGGCCCTACACCGTAAGAGATTTTGGGCAGTGGTTCAGGGCAGAGGAGGAGAGGGGAAGAGGTCTGAGAGGTGAGTTGGGGGGTAGGGGAGGCTGGATCGAACAAATACATGTGGATGAGAGATTAGTTCCCAACCGTTGGATCAGAAAAATTTGAGGAATAAGATTGATCCAAGCCAAAACGGTACAGTTTCGTCTTGTAGGGGACCTGGGCCAAACATGGACTTGGGCTCAAACAGGTTAAGGTTGGGTAATTGTGTATCACATTTAAGCTGGGCCAAACGGAAATGGCCCAAATCAACTTTGAACAAAACAAATGGCCTTATATTCTTTTCCTTTGTTTTAATTTTTAGAATTATCTAACTAGCCTAATTAGAACTAAATTTGCAAAACTAAACCATCTTTTCAATTTTCAATTAGATTAGTCAACTAGCTAATTAAAATTATGAATTATAGAAACTAGCTAATTCAAACCTAGAAATCCTAAAGTGCAACAATGGCCAATGTATTTTTGTGGTTTTTATTTTATGAATGTAACTAACATGTGATTAAATCCTAAAATGCAAGTAAGGCCCTAAAAAAACACTAAATGAAAGATAAAAATATTTTTGATGATTTTCTTATGATTTAAAATATTTCTAATGAAGCAGATAATTATGTTAAAGAAACAAAAAGGTAAACAAATAAACAAACGAAATTCCTAAAATTCTATGAAAAAAATAATTAAAACTATTTTGAACATTTTAAGGAGTAATTTCATGTATGGGGCAAAAATTACGTGCTCACAGTTGTCCCTCTTTGCTCGAGAACATGAAGAGTTTTCGACCAAAGATAAAGTGAGCAATTATGAGTAATTTTTTGCCTGTTTGACACTCCATGGGAAGTATTTTGAAAAAGTTTGACCGAACCTTGCTTCCGAGGCTGCCTACATATCCTTGGCTATAAAGGAATCAGGTCAGTATAATTCTGGACTTTTTGGTAGTTGAGACTACCGAAGAGGTGTGATTTTACTGTTGTTGTTGTTGTTGTTGTTGTTGCTGTTAGTGCTTGCTGAACCCCTTATAGCACCAAAATCAAAATGAAAAGACTAAACAAGCCTATCAACTATGAGTTACAAGATTCCTATCTATAAATCTTCGAGACTTGATCTTGAGTCTTGACTGGTTCTTGAAGCAGATTCTGATCTGAATCTTGATGCTTACTAGCTGCAGGTACTAGTTCATTCTTCTATGACTTTTTTGATCAAAACGGGAAATGCAATGCTCGTGACTTCAGTCATGTCTTGAGCAGTCCACATCCTTTCACCCGCTGCATTTTGAATTCACTTCTTTTTCTTTTCTTTTCTTTATTTTGTATTGAGACTTCTTCTTTTGGTCATCTAGAATCCCGTGCCTCGAGGTAGAACCTTCTCAGACACCAAAACAAACAAACGAACAAAATTTTTTCTGCCCCCAGTTTTCACTAGGAAAATATCATGGTTATTTGTAACAAAACTCTATACTACTTCTTTATTGAAAGCGCGGGAATGGTGTACCCGGAGAGAATTTGATGATTTTTTATTTGATTTTGATTTTTTTTAATGTCTAAATGATGCCTCAACCAAGGATTGGTGTACCTTATGTTGAGAAAATGGGGATAGGAAATGGTGTAAAATATCATCAACTAGGGAGTGGTGACCCTATGTTGGAAAAGAAAGACTAGAGAGTGGAGACGCTATGTCTAAAATAAAATCAACTAGGTAGTGGAGACCCTATGTTGGAAAGGAAGACTAGGAAGTGGAGACCCTATGTTTAAAATAAAATCAACTAGGGAATGAAGACCTATGTTGGAAAAGGAGACTAGGGAGTGGAGACTCTATGTCTAAAATAACATCAACTAGGGAGTATAGACTCTATGTTGGAAAAAAAGACTAGGGAGTGTAGACCCTATGTCTAAAATAAAATCAACTAGGGAGTGGAGACCCTATATCAAAAAAGAAGACTATGGAGTGGAGACCCTATGTCTAAAATAAAATCAACTCGAGAGTGGAGACCCTATGCTGAAAAAGAAGACTAGGGAGTGAGTCCCTACGTCTAAAATAAATATTGGAGACCCTATGTTGGAAAACGCAACTAGGGATTGGAGATCTTACACTACCATGATTTTGAACTTTTCTTTCTTTTCTTTATTCTTTTTTTTTATCAAGAGAATGAGTAAAATGATGGAAAGAATTTGGAGAAGACTTCCCTTTTTGGAGTAAGCTGCAAAGCTATTTTAGCCTTCGTGCGGTTTCTTTTTGGTTGCACCTGCTTTTTGCAAGGCTGCTTTGGATTGGACTTGTTTCCTGTTTTTCAAATAAAGAATAATTTGTCAGTTTGAAACGATGGTTGATTTAGTGGCCTTGAATGTTTCAGTAATTGATCTCGGCCCGACTTTTGATGATGATTTTAACTGCAACTGGTTGTTTCCTGGATATCGATTGCATTTCTGGCCTCGGAGAACCTTTGGCTTTTCCAAACTTTTCCATAATGGTCGGTTACGTGGGACTTAACCTTTTACAACTTTATTTTAATTTTGTAGGCCTTTGACTTCTTTCTTCCAATTTTAACATCAGAGCATTGGGGAATCCTTTACTTTTCAAACCTTGCCAAGACGGTTAGTCGCGTGGCCACTTCATTTTTGCCCTTGTAGGCACTTTAATTTGATTTCCTTCCTTCGAGAGTTTTCTATTTCAAAACATCAGCCGCCATGGCCAGTCGAGATCGACTTGATGCCCCTGTCGAGGTTGGGTGCCTTTTTTTACATATTAGCTTTCATCAAATGAGAGCCTTGTAAATCAATCTTGCCATCCCTTCTTTGCCTTAGTTTGAACAAAATTAGACTGTAAGGGATTCAAAGAAGAACAAGCACTATAATGGAGAATGAATTTAGACAAGAGGTATCCCTTTCGGGGAAAGGAAAGAAGGACTTATCTGGAGTACATGCGGCTTCAATGAACATGACATGCCTTTTAGACTGGAAGCCTGATCTGTGTAAATAGTTTAACTCTCAGAAATTCATCCCAACCTTTGCCTTGAAACCGAGAAACCTTGCCTGGGATTGTGTCAATACCAGTGGCTGCGAGGATCCTCTATTTTGACTAGTGGCGCCCTTTGCGAGTTTTCATCAGTTGATCTCTCTCATTTTTGTTCTCACCATCTCCTTATAGTGCTCTTTGCGAATTTTCACTAACAAGACTGTCATTTTCATTTGCTCGACCCACCATCACCTTATAGTGCCCATGAGGGTTTTCACCAATAGGATTCTCTCATTTCATTTCTCTCAATTTGATTGCATGAGATCCAAGTAACTATATACTCTAATTTTGAACATCTTCATCGATTGATCGGAAGGACTTGAAAGGGATTCGGGTAAAAGAATTTGGATTGAATTAAAACTTTGGACCCTTTCAAGCGAAACCATCGCCGAACCATTATAACATCTACCCCAGTTTCAACTCTGGGTGAATGCGGATTTTTGTTTTGGTGTGACTGAACCCCAGAGAGAGGCTGCCTACGTATGGAATCAAGTCGAACGTAGGTCAATTAACTTTGTTTTTTATTTTCTTTTGTTTTTATTTTTCTTTTGTTTTTCTTTTTCTTTTTCTTTTCTTTTCTTTTCTTTTTTTCATTCATTTTTTTCCTCTTAATAGTAACTTCCAGGTTTCAAGAGGATAATCAAAGAAAAAGGGAACCGCCTCAACGAGTTTGCAAAGGCTTGATAGTGTTTCGATAGCGAGAAAGAAATTCTTCGTCATCCCAATCGGAACGTGTTAAAGCTGTGAAAAGGGGTCAAACGTAATACCTTTTGACCACATCGGAATTGATAGCTATATCGGGGTCATTTCCCTTGATGTCTCCAAAATACAGCGCTCTATTCGGCAACACTCTTTTTATAATGTACGAACCTTTCCAATTTGGAGCAAATTTTCCGTTGGCTTCTTCATGATGCGGGACAATAAGTCTTCGAACGAGTTTCCCCACTTTGAATCTTCTAGGCCGCACTTTCTTGTTGTAGGCACGAGCCATTCTTTGTTGGTACAACTGCCCGTGAAAAACTGTGGCCATCCACTTTTCATCAATCATAGTCAATTGTTCCAACCGGGTTTTTAACCATTCATCATTAATGATCTCGGCTTTAACAATGATCTGAAGAGAGGGAATCTCAACTTCTGCAGGTATTACAGCTTCAGTGCCAAAACCCAATAAGTAGGCGTGGCCCCAACTGATGTGCACACGTTTGTGCGATATCCCAATAGTGCAAATGTAAACTTTTCATGCCATTGGTTGGAACCCTGAATCATTTTCCTAAGGATCTTCTTGATGTTCTTGTTTGCAGCTTCAACGACGCCATTCGCTTTAGGCCGATAAGGAGTAAAATTACGATGCATAATTTTAATTGTTCGCATACCTCCCTATTCAAGTGGTTGTTCAAATTTGGAACATTAACTGTAATGATAGTTTTAGGAATACCAAAACGACAAATAATGTAGGAGTGAATGAATTCCACCGCTAATTTCTTGGTAATGACTTTGAAAGTGACTGCTTCGATCCACTTTGAGAAATAATCAATGGCTACCAAGATGAATTTGTGCCCATTTGAAGCTTTTTGCTCGATTGGCCCAATAACATCCATGCCCCAAGCAACGAACGAACAAGGCAGTGACATAGAATGTAGCTCTGAAGGCGGTGCATGAATCAGGTCACCGTGTATCTGGCACTGATGGCATTTCTAGTTGAAACTGAAACAATATTTTTCCATGGTCATCCAATAATAACCTGCCCAGAGATTTTCTTTGCAAGGACATACCCTTTCATGTGAGGCCCACATACTCCCGAATGCACTTTATTCATGATCTTTTCAGATTCTTGAGAATCTACGCACCTCAAAAGATTCAAATCTGGAGTTCTTTTGATAGGACCTCTCCACTCTAAAAGAAACCGCTTGCAAGCCTTCTGATAGTTCTCTTTTAATCTCGTTGGCCTGCTTAGAATATTCTTTTGTTTTCAAAAACCTTTTGATATCATGATACCATGGTTGCACATCTGGCTCCATTTCAATTACGTTACAATAACCATATCTTTCTCGAACCTGGATTTCTAGCGGGTCAATATGAACATTACTCGGGTATGGCAACATTAAGGCTAAAGTAGCTAGTGCATCAGCTAGCTCATTGTGGAATCCGGGAATATACCTGAACTCGGCGCACTTAAACCGTTTGCTGAGATCCTCAACGTGTTGCCTATAAGTAATAATATTGATGTCTCGAGTTTCCCACTCACCTTGGGCTTGCCGAATGATTAAATCAGAATCCCCCATGATAAATAATTCCTCTACATCCAGATCAACTGCCATGTTCATGCCCATGATGCAAAATTCATACTTGGTGGTGTTGTTTGTACAGAAGAACCGTAGCCGGGCTGTGGCCAAATAATGTTGAACTGTGGGCGAAGTCAGAGTTTTTCCAATCCCGATGCCTTTTGTGTTTACAGCCCTATCAAAGAACATTTTCCATGCATTGGTGTTCTTTGGAATTACTTCAATTGAGTTTACTTCCTCTTCCGGAAAGTAAGTGCTTAATGGTTGATATTCATCAACGACCGGGTTCTCGACCAGGTGATCTGTCAAGGCTTGAGCTTTCATCGCCATGCGAGTAACATAGACAATGTTAAACTCAGTGTGCAGGATCTGCCATTTTTCTATCCTTCTAGTGGGACATGTCTTCTGGAATATATACTTCAAAGGATCCATCCTGGTTATGAGATATGTTGTGTAAGCCAACAAGTAATGTCTGAGCTTTTGGGTGACCCAAGTTAGGGCGCAACAAGTTCTTTCCAACATGGTGTACTTGGCTTCATAACTGGTGAACTTCATGCTCAGATTATATATGGCTTTTTCTCTCTTCCCGATTACATCATGTTGCCCCAGGACACAACCGAAAAAATTCTCCAAGACTGTCAAATACAAGAACAAAGGCCTTTATATCTCGAGCGGAACCAACACCAGTGGATTCGACATGTATTCCTTAATTATATCAAAAGCTTCTTGACACTCATCTGTCCATTTGATCGTTGCGTCTTTCTTCAACGACTTGAATACGGGCTCACAAGTGGCGGTAAGCTGAGCGATGAATCTGCTAATGTAATTTAGCCTTTCTAGCAGACTCATGACCTCTTTCTTGCTTTTCCGAGGTGGAAAATCCCAAATAGGATTTATCTTTGTTGGATCTAATTAGATACCCTCCAACTGACTATAAACCCTAGGATCTTCCCAGGCGGAACTCCAAATGCACATTTAGCTGGGTTCAATTTCAAGTCATACTTGCGCAGACGCTCAAAGAATTTTCTCAGATATCGCGCATGGTCTTCTTGCATTGTAGATTTAATGATCACATCATCCACATATACTTTAATATCCTGATGCATCATGTCATGGAAGATGGCAGTCATAGCTCTCATGTAGGTTGCCCTGGCCTTTTTCAGACCAAATGACATGATCTTGTAGCAGTATGTGCCCCAAGGCATGGTGAAATAAGTCATTTCTGCATCTTCTTCATCCATCAGAACCTGATGATACCCAGCATAACAATCAATGAAAGACTGTATCTCATGTTTAGTGCAATTGTCAACAAGAATGTGTATATTTGGCAATGGAAAGTTTTCCTTAGGACTTGCCATGTTCAAATCCTGGTAGTCAACACATACTCGGATTTATCAATCTTTATTTGGAACTAGAACCACATTAGCCAGCCACGTGGTGTATCAGACCACTCGAATCACACAAGCTTTCAATTGTTTCGTGACTTCTTCCTTGATCTTATCACTAATGCCGGTTTTGGACTTTCTTCGCTTCTGTTGGAGGGGTGGATAACCGGGATAGGTAGGCAATTTATGTACCACCAAATCAATGCTCAGTCCTGGCATATCATGATAAGACCATGAAAACACATGTTTGAATTCAAACAAAAGTTGGATCAAGACATCTCTAGTTCTTTTTCATCAGCGTAAATGCTTATCATAGTTTCTCGGATCTCTTCTGAATTTCCCAAATTAACTGGCTCGATTTAATTTAAGTTTGTCTTAGGCTTATTCTCAAATCTTTCCAATTCTCGATTTATTTCCCCTAAAATCCTCATCTTCATTATATTCTGGCTCTTGATTCATTATTTCAAAGCTAGATAGCATTTTAGGACCTGGGCATGAAGTCCGCAAGTATGTCATGTTATTTAAGTCCGTATTATTAGAATGGAAAAGAAAAAGATAAGAATAGTAGCAAAATCAGAACAAAAGAAAAGAGAAATTTATGGACAATGAAATTTTGGTTCCATTTCATTGAATTGAAGATATGAGAGTTTACATCAGAATTAAAAGACAATAAAGTAAAACATTCGATTTACACCCTGAAATAAGTCGTAATGTAGAAGAGATGGAAAGACTGAACTACCGTGAATCCCTCCTGACGGGGAATGGGGTAGCCTCCCAGTTCCGAAGCTTGAAATTCGGCCCCATATACTGCACTTCGGAATTTCTCGTGCCTTCCCCTGGCTGGACCTTGTGGGACTCATATAATATTTGTTTCAAGGCTTCACAGATATCATAGACTTCTTTAGTCGTGAAAGGATCTTCTTCTTCTTCCACATACTTTGGTTTGTCAAATGATTGGGCGAGATGTGGAAAGGGCTGGGATAGGACCCACCCTTTTCTTTACGGTCATTATCCCGTGTTCTGTCAGACTTTGTTGCTCGGAAGCCCGCACCAAAATACTTCTCATTAGTGTTTGGGGTAATAGGGTTATTAATTCCCTACAGAGTTACTCCAAGCCCTTTTCCGGTCTTGTACTCATTTCGAAATATTTGGGTGGTGACCATGACCGAAGCATTAGACAAGAAAGGTTGAGGTAATGGGACACCTTCTTCAAATTGGTCGGCGCCTATAATTTTGAAAGCTTGGTATACAATATGTTCATTGCCTTCCCTAGAATCAGACACGGGACTAAAGGGTCCCGATATTTGGACTGCTAGTCTTCCCATGGACAACAATCTCTTGATTATCATGTTCAAACTTGACCATCTGGTGAACAGTGGAGGGGTCAGCTCCGGCAGCATGAATCCATGGTCTTCCCAGGAGGAAATTGTATGAGGTTTCCATGTCCATATCTTGGAAAGCCACCTCAAAATCCATGGGACCAATAGTCTATATCAGATCAATTTCTTATATTGTGTCTCTCTTGACCCCATCAAAAGCTCGTACGCAGAAGTTTTTAGCCTGAATTTTTTCTGTTCCAATCTCCATTCTCTGAAGTGTTGAGAGAGGGAAAATACCTACCCCCGAACCACCATTTAACATCACTCTTTTCACATAATAGCCCTCATATTTGACAGTCAGGTGGAGGGCTTTGTTGTGGGCAGCTCCCTTTGGGGGCAAATCATCGCGGCTGAAGGAAATCTTGTTGACCTCAAAAAATCTTTCGGCCATTATTTCCAATTGTTCGAAAGAAGTATCAACCGGGACACATGCTTCATTCAGTATTTAGAGGAGAACTTTCCGGTGTTCATTCGAACTCAGCAACAGAGATACGAGTGGATCTGGGAAGGAGTCTTCCAGAGTTGGTCAACTATTGAGTATACTGAAGTTTTCATCTTTCTAAAGAGTTTTTTGGCTTCCTCATGGCTTATAGGCTTCTTGGATGGCATATGTTTACCCCCTTTCAGTTTGGACTTTTTTTATCTCTTCTGAGGTATGATACCTCCCAGACTGATTCATCTCGTTCACTTCTCCCGTAACTTCTTTTCCTTTGTATGTAACCACGGTTCTGTTGTACTTATAGAGGACCACGGTGGGGTCTTTCACATGGCTCTATGGTGCGAGGATGATAACCACAGGCTCAGCCAACCTTGGTGAAATTACCGCCCCCGCGCTATATAGATCCCCTTTGGTACATATAATCTTAGCACATTCAATGTAGTCTTCCTTTCCTCAAATTTCTTGGAAGTGTTGAGGATAAGTTATTCTTTTCTCAGGTCCTTAAGAACATAGAGAACCACATTCTTGGAAGTTACTTGCCCATTTTTTTTCAACAGCTTGAGGAATCGGAGAAACTTTCTTTTCGATTTTGGATAGTTTCACCGTCGTCTTAGGTCTTACCTATAAATTGGCGATGGCAACATTGTCCTTCAATAATGGGTCAAATGCTTTGTCATCACAAATCATACCAATGATTGGCCCATTATTGTGAGCCAGTAACGGATTGTTAGTCACATTTGGGATCTCCTTGTCCCTTAGCACAATTCGTTTTTCTTCAATCAGGCTTTCGACCACCCTCTTGAGGGTCCAACAGTCTTTTGTATCATGGCCTTATACTCTTGAATGATATTCACATCTGGTACCGGCCCTATATGATAGGGACTCGAGATTTTGCCGATTGGGAGGTACAGGTTGCAATAGACACAGTTGGATTAACTTTTGAAGCAGACTGGAGTAATATTCACATTTAGGGGTGAAATTGTTTCTCCTGGGGGGCTCACGAGGGCATAAATTATGTTGGTGTGTATTTTTTGGTGGGCGAGGGTTATATAGATCTTGGTACGGATGGTTATTTCTTGGAGATGGAGCTCGGGTTGGGTTGTAATGTTGTTGTGGCAGTGTGTAAGGTTGGGCATTCATCATCGCATAGTGGGGCGGTGCTACGGCATAAACTGCATTTTGATGTGGGTAATAGTGTTATGGGGTCCTTGGTGGCATATAAGAATGGTAAAATGATTAGAGAGACCTCCTCGAAGGCATCATGGCTCTTTCCTCTCTCTTTTTTCGATTAGCCAAACCCTCTAATACATTCTGGATGGCTTGTGAGGTAACTTTCAAGGTGGCTTGACTCAATATCCGGCCAGTTTTCAGACCGTTCTCTACCGTCTCCCAAATATTGATAGCCTCAGCAAATGTCCTGCCCATAGCGGACATCATATTCTGGAAGTAATTGGCCTCTTGGGCCTGTAAGAAGACTGTAAACATTTATTCTTCGTCCATCGAGGTTTTACTCTGGCGGCTTGCTCACGCCATTTGATAGCATACTCGCGAAAACATTCCGCAGTTTTCTTCTTCAAATTGGACAAGGAGTTTCTATCTGGAGAGATGTCCACGGTATACTAGAATTGTCTGACAAAATCTCGAGCCAAATCGTCCCATATGTGCCAGTGGGTGATTTCTTGATCCATGTACCACTCGGAGGCGATTCCTATTAAGCTTTCTCCAAAGTAGGCCATCAGAAGCTCTTCTTTTCCACCCGCCCCTCTCAGTTGATTTGCAGTATCTATTTAAATGGGAAATTAGGTCTCCGTGCCCATCATACTTTTTGAATTTACACAAATCCGAATAGGAGATGCTTTTTTGGCCACTCAAGCCTTGCATGTCTTTCAAGCTTTGTTCCAATATTTTCATCGTCCGGGCCATTTCTTCCTGCTCGGGATTTTTAATTGTTCTTTATTTCTCAATCGGAGACTCATACTATGGCTGTTGAGCATATGAATACAGAGTGACATGATTCATATCAGGTTGAAATTTCGGACCTTGGAAAGTGAATGTTGGGGGTTCAAATCATGGCTTGGGCACAGTTGGTGGTGCCATGGTGAGAACTGATGGTGCGGAGAACAATATTGAAGGTGCCCCAGAAAATGGTTTCTGGGGGCGAACCACAGAAGGCATATTGATAAAGTTGGATGACATTGTAGGGTACCCACACGTGATAAATGGGTTGGTTAAAGGGATGCTGGTGGTTCCACTCGTCCTTGGGATCAACTCGGGGAATCCAGGAATTGCACTTGGCGGTTCCCTACCATTAGACCAAGTGTCCCACATTTATAGCATGCGGAGATGCAGCATCTTATTTTCTTCGACGGTTTCCGATTCAGGTTATGAAATAGCCAGTTCAGGGCTATCCTCAGGACTAATGATGCGGAGATTGCTTTCTGAGGCCATTGGAACCTTTCCTTTGGATATTGTAAAATAGGGATGAGAAGCCAGATTATCGACAAAATCAATCATCTGAACAAAACCTGGATTATTTGAACACACAAAAACCTTATTAGTTTTAAGACATTTAACAGATAGGGAATCGGACATTGGGGATGCAATGCACCTAAACAGTTAAACTTTTCTAAAATATTTTTGTAACGGCTGCGTGTTTCATCCCGGCTTTCACTATCTCTTTCCCACTATGTAATTCTTTCCTTCAATTTCCACTCTCTTTTCTCTTTTGTATTTTATCACACTTTTCCTCCGATTCTTTTACTTATTGTCTCTCAATTTTCTCTCTTTTTGTTGATTTTCACTCAAATTAGTTATGGCAATGATCTCATTCGATGAGGATTGCCTACGTTATCATGGCGTCGCATGAATAAAACCATTATGTAGTTCAGAGAAATAAATGTAAAAACGAAAGCAAAGAAAGTTTTTGGGGGTTTTTAATATTTCATTAATAAAAATCTTTTAGGTTTTTTTCATTACAAAGACTCTAAGACAATGATAACTGACTTAGAAGAAAAACATACAGACTCAAAGAAGAATAGCAACAAACTCAAAATGGACAAAAAGACAAACATACTTGACGCGAAGAAAAAGTAAAATATAGACTCAAAGACTGAATGATCAAGAACACAAATGAGCCTCAAATGTTATTCCGGGGACCTGAGTGGCTTCAACTAGTCTTCGTGCAGGCCTGCTTGTAAGCTCTTCCTGGAGGAGCTCGAGGTCGGCCATGACCCGACGAGCGAAAGATAGTACTGAAGCAAAGAACATAACTCGAGTCATATTTTCACACTCATTGCATTTCCTTGCCGTGTAGTCAGCTATTTCCTTGATTCAGAGCTTAATAGCGCCCTTCTCCTGGAGCAATCACCCAATCTAATGTTCCCGAACTTCCACTATTTGTATGGCCTCGTTGTTTTGGTTTTGCAAAATCAACACACTTTCTTCCAATCTGTTGATCAAGGAATATCAATGCTCCCTCCTTGTCTTGAAGTCTTTCACTTGTTGACCCCTTTCGTTCTTAACAAGGGCCAACTCCTTCCTTAAGATCGTGACTTCTCTGTCATAGCTTTACTTCATCTGGTGGGCTAACCTTGTTTGTTCCTCTTCATCTTTCCCCATTTGAATTATCCTTGCGTGAGCTTTTGCCAAATATTTCTCGGCCTTTGTCAAGTCGGTTGCATATTCATGCATTTTTCGTCTCAAGTTGCTCATGAGTTTTCATCCCTCTCACTCCTTACAAGCATTTCATAGGCTATTCTCATTTCCCGGAGTTGGGCTCAGAGCACCTTGTTCTCACAGATCAAACTGTTCTTTTCACCTTCAGCCTCTTGCTCCTGTAAGTCATTCTCAAATTTGAGGTTTCTCAGCTTTTCTTCTAAGGAGTGAATAGCTTCTTGGTATCCCTTTTCCTTTTCTCTCAGGCCAATCTCTCTCGGATTTTATCATCAAAAGACTGAACATGAGGCCTTTTGGCGGGCCTTTCGGTCTAGGGCTCTGGCTCAACATCAACGCGAGACCTTTTATCGAACCACATAGCATAACCTCGGTCTATTTCACCTCTCGCGCGATCTGGCACTTGGGTATCATCTTTCAAGTATCGACAACCATTCAAAACTTGTTGGATTAAAGTCTCGGGGTGTGAAGCTTCTGGGTGTAGCTTAATGACTTGGACACTCAAATCTTCATCCTCGGACACCACTTGGTACCTTCTTAGCTATCTTAAAACTCTCTGTGGTGCATACGGTTGGACACTTCTTAAACCCATCAGCAACAGATAGCTTTTTAAAGCTGACATGTGTAGCACTTCCCTTACTGGGAGCCATCCCAAATTCCACTCAATTTGACTCGCGTTTAAAGATCTTAGATGGGATATCCATGCTTCCACCTCTTCTGGAGAGTTGTAATATTTTACCCTTTCCTCGTAACTCTTGATGGAGTTGTTCTTGATCGGTCCATAACTCATGAATTTGAGGTTATCATGGAGTGCTCAATCAGCCACATATGCAATAAAATATTGCATCCTTCGAAGAACTTTGCCCCGGATTTACACAATGTCAATGCCCGATAATTGTCTGATAGTATAATCGAAGCAAGCGTGTGATTCTCTTTGGTAGCGAGGACCTGCAAAACTCTGGCAGTGCGGATATCAATTGTTCGCTCTTCATTTAGGAAGATCATAACTCCCAAAAAAGCTACTGTGAAAGCAAAGCGGCGATAAATTTGCCAATATCCTTGTTATGCTTATTGTTTAGGCCTTTTTCATTTATTTCGAACCCATTTGAGTGCCCAAACCTGTGAGTACAGGAAGTAAAAGGAACAACATCATCTGCCTACATTGTTTTTTCTAATTTGCTTATTAATGTTCAGAAGATCAAAGAATCGATGCACATGGAGAGTCCTTGGGAATATGAGTTGTTGGTTTCTCAAATCCCTGTCGAAACCTGAATATCCAGCTATTTCTTCTAAAGTGGGAGTAAGCTCCCAGAAGCGGAAGACATTGTGAACGGGATCCCATAAGGTTACTAGGTCCTTCTAGGATAACTTTCATAATATCTGTAAGGGCGCCCAAATGCTTCGTTACCCAACCTTGGCCATCTTTTCCTAAGCCATACCACCACATCTAAAACTATAGTGGAGACTACTTTACAAATGTTAATGGCGGGTTCTAGACAGTGCTCATTTTATACCTGTGGAAGGTTAAGGTTAGGGTTAACACTAGACCTAAAAGACAAACCAAATGGACTCTTTTTTCAAATCAAGCTTTCAATTTTCTAAGGAAATACCAAAGGAATGGTGGTTATTTATGCAGTATTAGCCCAAAGCAAGTATGGCTATTTTTGCAATAATGTCCCCTTCATACTTTCAAGGAAAGTTTTGAGGCCGAGGAAAGGCACATATGGCAAAAGTGATGCCCTATTGACAGACACGCCCGTTCTTGCGAGAATAGACCTTCGACAATTTCGAAGATGTGCTAAGTCTATTCTGATAGGAACGGCTCGATATGCAACCAAATCTGGGTCGGCTTAATCATTTGACCAAACACTGGACATGTTTTATTACTCTTTTTGGTTATTTTCGCAAAAATGAGGCCGAACCCTACAAAGTTTGCGTACGTATCTCACATCCGGTTGACTCATTTTGAAATGACTTTCTTTTTCATTTTTTTTTCTTTCAAAAATTTTGGCAGAATTTCAGGACTTTTCAAATAATTACGTTTTTTCAGAATCGGGTGAATTTTCTCTTTCCTACCTCACTCTTGATTTTTTTATTAATTTTCTTCCCCTATTCTAGAGTTGATCAAGATGCAAGCCAAAATAAACAAATGCACAAATAGCACGTAGGATGCATCAGGATGGACTTTTATTTTGGGTACACTTGTCCTAGACGGACCCAACCTGTAACGACCCGAGCAGTCGTTTTGATTTTTTAGAACCATGTTTCCCTAAATAATGTTCCCCTTATGTGCTTTTACTATTTTATGACTTATGGGGATGGTCAGTTCGGAATTAGGAAGGGTTTGGGTTGATATCAGAACACTTGGTTCTTTAAGTTGGCCTTAAAAGGCTAAGTTTGACTTCGGTCAATATTTTGAGTAAACGACCTCAGAATAGGGATTTTATGGTTCCAATAGGTTAGTACAATGATTTCGGACATGATCATATATTCAGATCGGGTTTTGGATGACTCGGGAGCGTTTCAGTGCCTAATAGTGAAAGTTGGCTCTTTGAAGGTTTTAAAATTATTTAAATTTGGTCTGGAGTAGGTTTTGGTGTTATCGAGGTCCAATTGGGATTCCAAGATGGGAATAGTTTTTTAATGTCGTTTATGACTTGCTCGCAAAATTTGGCGTCATTCCGAGTTGATTTGATAGAAATCGGACAAGGGGAAGTATTTTTAGATGTTTTTGAGTTCATGAGTTAATCCATGCGTTTTGGCGTCCGATTTGTGATTTTAAATTTTATTTCAGTGTTTTGATCATGCGAGCGAGTTTTTATGATGTTTATAGACTTGTGTGGATGTTTTGTGTGGAGCCTCGAGGGCTCGGGTGAGTTTAGGACGCGTTCGGGAAGTGGAAGGACTTCAGTTTTTCTGGTTTCTGGGCTGAAGTTGCAGGTCTCGCAAATGCGAAGTTTTGATCGCATTTTCAAAGAGCCCTTCGCATTTGCGAACTTTGGAAGGTCTGAGGGTTTCGCATTTGCGAAGACCCTGCCGCATTTGGGAGTTGTCCCCCTTCGCATTTGCGAAGTATTGGGTCACATTTTTGACTATGGCAATGGTACACAGCCTTCGCATTTGCGATGGTCTTGTCGCATTTGCAAATATGTTGTCGCATTTGCGACCTTGATAGTAGGGGGCTCACCTTCCCATTTGTGAACATTTTTTTGCATTTGTGACTTCGCATTTGCGAACCAGGTCTCGCAAATACGACATCTGCGACCTGTGCAACAACTTTTAATGCGGGACTTAACTTTATTTCCCTCATTTCCCATTTTGTCTTCGACTATTTTGAGAGAACTTTTGATAGGGTTTCCATCAAAATCAAGAGGTAAGTGATCCTTATCGATGCTTTAGCTAAATATATGAAGCATAAGTAGATTTAACATGAAAAATTGTGGGATTTATGGGATTTTTAAGGAAAATCTAGGCTTTTGATAAAAATGAGATTTAACCACGAAAACAATTATGGAATAGGGTAAAAATCATATATTTGAGTTCATGGGGTTATGGGTAAAAACTTTCTTCGAAAATTTCCGGAATCCGGGCTTGTGGGACCGAGGGTGAATTTAGGAATCCTTTAATTTGGGTTGGGAAATCACTTTAATAGTTAGGATATGAATTTTTGAACATGTATTGACTATTTTATATAACATTTGAATAGTTTCGAGTCGTTTGACTCCGAGTTGAGGGTTTCAAACACAGTTTTGACCGGAAAGAAAGCTTTGAGATAAGGTAGGTCTCTTTTCTAATCTTGTAAGAAGAAATTAACCCCATAGGTGAATTGATTTAATATGTGCTCCTATTTGTGGGGGCTATGTGCTCACGAGGTGACGATATTTCATATGTAGCTATTAATTATACTTATGTCGGAGTAGTTTAGGACCCAAATCATGTGATACTTGCAATATTTGCACCTTGCTAATTTAAATGCTTAAATCATATCGTGACTTGATAAAGGAATTGTAAAAGGTAAAATTTTACTTACTTGAGTTTTGGATGGGTTACTTAACCGTTAATGAGAATTTATATTTTCTTGAATATTAACCTCTTAATAATCTTTGAATCGGTTAATTATAAAGTATTTTCTCTTCTTGTGGAGCGGGATGAACACCTCGGTAATAGAATAGATGCATCTATGGTTCTTGTCGTTCGACCCTAGGCAGTGCACATTTTAGTTATTTGAATGTTAGATTGGGTCGTACGACCTCGGCATAATTTGTGCGTAATAATTCTTGAAACCCAACTATAATTGATATTGTTGTATTGGCTTGAGAGATTAATTTGTTAAATGGTGGAAATTAATTGGGCCTTACTATTAGTGAAAGAATTATTTATTTATTCTTGATATTGCGTTTTCAGCTGTATTTATATAGTCCATACTTAGTTATAATTTCACAATTTTATTATTAGCCCATAGTAAGTGTCGGAGTTCGTCACTACTTCTTCGAGGTTAGACTAGATACTTGTACCCATGCTACGCTTTTGCACTAATCGTGCAGGATCTGAGGCAGGTGCATCTGGATATCAGTCTGGCGCGCATACTTGATTACTACGAGACTTAGCAGTGAGCTGCCTTCCGAGCCCGTTCTACAGCAATCGAAGTTTTTCTTTTGCTTTATTTCTGTCTATTCCATTTCATTCAGGAGTGTCATACTCTATGTATCTCTCTTTTATTCTCTCACAGGTGGTGAGAACGCACACGGCGGATGTTTCATACCCGGGAGGATCCGCTCTCCTAGTTGCTAGAGGCTGAGGCTGAGGCCGAGGGAGGGCACCAGCCCGAGGTAGGGGACGAGGAAGTCCCAGAGTTTCCCCAGCTATACCACCAGCATATCTAGTAGAGGACCCCATTATTGACGAGCAGGGCGAGGTGCCTGCAGTAGAGCCACCGCGGTAGATTTCCTGTCAGCACCGGCCTTTTAGGAGGTTATGGGCCGTATGTTATGGTTCATGGATACTATGACCCAGGCTGGTTTATTTCCAGCAGACCCAGCCACAACTCAGGCGGAGGGGGAGAACAGACCCCTACTACTTAGGCTTTTGGGCGTGCAGTTGCTGTATATCAGACCTCGATACACTATCCATGGGCGGATCCCGGCCAGTGGCAGTAGTCATACCTGAGCCCAGACCAGTTGCGATCGGTGAACTGCAGAAGCTGTTGGAAAGATGGACTAGGCTACACCCTCCTGTCTTTGGGGGTGAGCGACATGAGGATCCCAGGACTTCATTGATCGGTATAGAGACAGACTGCACAACATGAGCATATTAGAGTCCCATGGGGTGGATTTTACTACTTTCTAGCTGGAGGGCAGGGCTCGCAGATGGTGGTAGTCTCATCTTCAAGTTCTCCTCCCTTGACTTGGGATCAGTTCACACACTTTTTCTTGGATTGTATATTCCACCCTCCTAGAGGGAAGATTGTGCTTCTAGTTTGAGCAGCTCCAATAGGGTCATATGTCAGTGACCGATTATGAGGCGAGATTCTCTGAGTTGTCTTGCCATGCACTTATGATACTTCCTACTGAGGCGAAGAGAGTGCGGAGGCTTGTTGCGGGATTTCACTTCGGTATTCATGCCACTATGGCCCGAGAGGTTGAGATAGGTACTTTTTACCAGCTGACTGTGGAGATAGCTTGGAGGATTGAGGGTTATCGTCAGCGGGGCCGAGAGCATATGCCACAGGACAAGCGATTTTGTTACTCTGAAGGGTTCAATGGTGATCCATCTGGGGGCAGAGGTCACTTTGGGAGAGGTCGACCTAGCAGGCCCACATATCCAGCACCGCCTCCTCCTCGGGGTGCTCTAGTTCGACCCAATTTCAGTTTCATGCCATAGAGTTCCTACCGTCCGCCAGCTATTCAGGGTTCCTCCAATGGGTATTCAGGCCATCAGGGTCAAACTTTAAGTCAGCAACCCTTCGTACTGAGAGGTTGTGTCGAGTACGGGGATTTTAGCTACGTGCGGAGGTTCTGCCCCAAGCTTGGGGGAAGGTAGTGTAGCAGGGTTCTCAGTAGCCGCACCAGCCGTCCGGCCACCCAGAGGCAGAGGACAGATGGGTAGGGGTCGTCTTAGAGATGGAGGCCAAGCAGGTAGAGGCTAGGCAGGTGGCTCTCTAGCTAGATTCTATGCTTTCCCGGCCAGACCAGATGCAGTGGCATCAGATACCGTGATCACAAGTATTATTTATTTCTGCTGTAAGGATGCTTCGGTATTATTTGATCCAGGGTCTACCTGTTTATATGTGTCGTCCATGTTTTCCCATTTCCTGGATGTTCCTTGTGAGTCCTTAGGTACTCTTGATTATGTTGTTGTGGATCGGGTCTATTGGTCCTATATTGTTACATTCTATGGTTATGAGAATGGAGCGGATCTTCTGCGGCTTGATATGACCGACTTCGAGGTCATCCTGGGTATGGACTGGTTATCTCCATATCACTCCCTCCTTGATTTCCATGCCAAGACTGTTACCTTGGTGATGCCAGAGTTTCCTAGGTTGGAGTGGAAGGGTTTGTCTATCAGCCACACCTAGTCGGATCATCTCTTTTATGAAGGCTCGACACATGGTCGAGAATGGTTATTTGGATTATCTAGCCTATGTTTGGGATACTACCGCAGAGTCTCCGGTGATTGATTCAGTACCCGTAGTACGGGAGTTCTCCGATGTGTTTCCTTTCAATCTTCCAGGCATGCCACCAGATCGTGATATCGATTTTTGCATTGATTTGGCTCCAGGTACCCAGTCTATATCTATCCAACCGTACCGTATGGCTCCGAAAGAGTTGAAGGAATTGAAGAAGTTGAAGGAACAACTTGAGGAGCTGCTAGCAAAGGGGTTCGTCAGGCCGAGTGTATCACCTTGGGGGTGCACCAGTGCTATTTTTGAAGAAGAAAGATGGGACTATGCGGATGTGCATTAATTACCGCCAGTTGAACAAAGTTACCATTAACAACAAGTACCCGTTGCTAAGGATTGATGATTTGTGTGAATAGTTGCAGAGGGCTAGGGTGTTCTCTAAGATTGACTTGAGATCGGGGTACTATCAGTTAAAGATTCGGGATTCGGATGTTCCGAAGGCTGCCTTCTGGACTAGATATGGCCATTATGAGTTTCTAGTGATGTCCTTCAGTTTGACTAACGCCCCAACGACGTTCATGGATTTGATGAGTAGGGTGTTCAGGCCATATATTGATTTGTTCGCTAGTGTCTTCATTGATGACATTTCGATTACTCGCGCAGCATGGAGGAGCACGAGCAACATTTGAGAGTGGTGCTTCAGACCTTGCGGGAACTATAACTATATGCTAAGTTCTCCAAGTGTGAGTTTTGGCTAGATTCAATAGCATTCTTGGGGCATGTTATATCAGGCAAGGGTATTAAGGTGGATCCCCATAAGATTGAGGTAGTTTAGAGTTGTCCTCGTCCTACTACGACGACTGAGATCAGGAGCTTCTCAGGGTTAGCAGGTTATTATCGCCGATTTGTGGAAGGCTTCTCATCTATTGCAGTACCTTTGACTAGATTGACCCAGAAGGGTGCTCTATTTCGTTGGTCCGATGATTGTGAGGCGAGCTTCCAGAAGCTCAAGAGAGTTTTGACTACAACACCAGTTCTAGTGTTACCTTCCGGTTTGGGGATGTATACTGTGTATTATGACACTTCACGCGTTAGTTTGGGTTGTGTATTAATGCAGGAGGGGCGAGTTATTGTATATGCTTCACGTCAGATGAAGCCTCATGAGAAGAATTATCATGTACATGATCTGGAGTTGGCCACTATCGTTCATGCTCTTAAGATCTGGAGGCATTATCTTTCTGGGGTGTTCTATGAGGTTTACATTGATCGTCGTATCTTGCAGCATTAGGGATCTCAATTTGAGGCAATGCAGATGGCTTGAGTTACTAAAGGACTATGATATTATTATTCTCTATCATCTGGACAAGGCAAATGTAGTTGCGGATGCCTTGAGCAAAAAGGCGGAGAGTATGGGTAGCTTGGCATTCATTTCAGCAGAGGAGAGGCCATTAACTTTTGACATTCAGTCCTTGGCTAACAGAATTGTGAGGTTGGATATTTCAGAGCCCAGCCAAGTTTTTGCATGCGTTGTTGCTCAGTCTTCACTATTGGAGCAAATCAAGGCTCGGCAGTATGAAGACACGCACTTGTTGGTTCTCAAAGAGACGGTGCTACAGGGTGGTGCTAAGGAGGTTACTATCGGTGAGGATGGCGTTCTGCGACTCCAGGGTCTGTTATGTGTTCCTAAGGTTGATGGCTTGAGGAAGAGGATTCAAGAAGAGGCACACATTTCTTGGTACTTTATTCATCCAAGTGCCCCGAAGATGTATCGCGACCTGAGGTAGCATTATTGGTGGAGGCGGATGAAAAAGGAAATAGTTGAGTATGTTGCGAGGTATCTAAATTTCTAGCAGGTTAGGTATGAGCATTAGAGGCCAGGTGGCCTACTGCAGCAGATGACTATACCTGAGTGGAAATGGGAGCGCATTACTATGGACTTTGTAGTTGGGTTGCCACGGACCTTGCGAAAGTTTGATGCAGTTTGGGTCATTGTCGACAGGTAGTCGGCACACTTCGTTCCGATGGTGACCACGTATACTTCAGAGGGGTTGGACCAGATTTATATTTAGGAGGCAGTTCAGTTGCATGGTGTGCCTGTTTCCGTCATATCAGGTAGACGCCCTCAGTTCACTTTGCATTTCTGGAGGGCAGTACAGAGTGAGTTGGGGACCCGTGTAGAGCTCAGCATGGCTTTTCATCCACAGATCGATGGGTAGTCGGAGCGGACAATTCAGATCTTGGAGGACATGCTCAGAGCATGTGTGATTGACTTTGGAGAGCAGTGGGATCGATTCTTGCCTTTGGTCGAGTTTGCTTACAACAACAATTATTAGTCCAGCATCAAGATGGCTCTATTTGAGGCTTTATATGGTACTGATTTGGTTAAGGATGCCTTGGAAAAGGTAAAGTTGATTCAGGAGCGACTTCACACAGCACAGTCCGGACAGAAGAGTTATGCCGATCAAAAGGTGCGTGGTTTATCATTCATGGTGGGAGAGAAGGTTCTCTTGAAAGTCTCCCCGATGAAGGGGATCATGAGGTTCGGGAAGAAGGGCAAGTTGAGCCCAAGGTTTATAGGCCCATTTGAGATGTTGAGACGAGTTGGGAAGGTTGCTTATGAGCTTGCTTTGCCTCCCATTCTATCGGATTTCATCCGGTTTTCCACGTGTTTTGCTCCGGGAGATATCATGCTGACAGGTCATATGTGTTATACTTTAGCACAATTAAGTGAGATGAGAGCATGGGATATGAGGAGGAGCCAGTTGCCATTAGGCAGGTTCACCGGTAGAGGTCCAAGAGGATTTCCGTAGTAAAGGTTAAGTGGAGGGGCCAACCAGTCAAGGAGGTGACTTGGGAGTCCGAGGAGGATATGCTGAGAAGATATCAACACTTATTCAGCACTCCAGATATGATTCTAGACCCGTTCGAGGACGAACGTTTGTTTAAGATGTGGAAATAGTAACGACCCGACAGGTCATTTTTCTTTTTTAGAACTCTGTTCCCCTAAATAAGGCTCCCCGTATGTGCTTTTACTGTTTTACAACTTGCGGGGATGGTTAGTTCGGGATTTAGAAGGGTTCGGGTTGATATCGGAACAATTGGTTCCTTAAGTTGGCCTTAAAAGGCTAAATTTGACTTCGATCAACATTTTGAGTAAATGACTTTGGAATCGGGATTTGACGATTCCAATAGGTTCGTATGATGATTTTGGACTTGGGCGTATGTTCAGATCGGGTTTTGGATGACCCAGGAGCGTTTCAGCGCCTAATAGTGAAAGTTGGCTCTTTGAAGGTTTTAAAATTCTTTAAATTTGGTTTGGTAGGTTTTGGTGTTATTGAGTTCCAATTGGATTCCGAGACCGAGAATAGTTTCAGAATACCGTTTATGACTTGCACGCAAAATTTAGCGTCAATCCGAGTTGATTTGATAGGAATCAGACAAGCGGAAGTATTTTTAGAAGTTTTTGAGTTCATGAGTTAATTCATGTGTTTTGGCGTCAAATTCGTGATTTTAGATGTTATTTCGGTGTTGCAATCGCACGAGAGAGTTAGTATGATGTTTGTAGACTTCTGTGGACCCCCGAGGGCTCGGGTGAGTTTCGAACGCGTTCGGGGGGTGGATGGACTTCATGTTTTTTGGCTTCTGGGCTAGAGTTCACATTTGCGAAGAGCCCTTCGCATTTGCAAAGTATTGGGTCGCATTTGCGACCATGGCAGTGCTGGGAAGCCTTCGCATTTGTGATGGTCTTGTTGCATTTGCAACTTTGCATTTGCGAATATGTTGTCGCATTTGCGACTTTGACAGTGGGGGGTTCGGCTTCGCATTTGCGAACCAGGTGTCGCAAAAGAGACATCTACGACCTATGCAACAGCTTTTAATGCAGAACTTAGCTTTATTTCCCTCATTTCCACTTGGTCTTGGGCTATTTTGAGAGCATTTTTGAGAGGGGTTCCATCAACATTAAGGGGTAAGTGATCCTTATCAATTCTTTAGCTAAATACATGAAGCATAGTAGATTTAACATGGAAAAATGTGAGATTTGTGAGATTTTTGAGGAAAACCTAGGGTTTTGATAAAAATGGGATTTAACCACGAAAATTATGGAATAGGGTAAAAATAATATAGTTGAGTTCATGGGGTTATGGTAACAACTTTCTTCGAAAATTCCCGGAATCCAGGCACGTGGGCCCGGGGGTGAATTTTAGGAATTCTTCAATTTGGTTTGGGAAATCACTTTAATAGTTAGGATATGAACTTTTGAACATGTATTGATTGTTTTATATAAAATTTGACTAGTTTTGAGTCATTTGACACTGAGTTGAGAGTTTAAAACACAGTTTGGACCGGAAAGAAAGCTTTGAGATGAGGTAAGGCTCTTTTCTACCCTAGTAAGAGGGAATTAACCCCATAAGTGAATTGATTTAATATGTGCTCCTATTTGTGGGGGCTACGTGTGCACGAGGTGATGAGAGTCCGTACGTAGATACTAATTATACTTATGTCTAGGTAGTTTAGACCCAAATCATGTGATACTTGCGATATTTGCACCTTACTTGCTAATTTAAATGCTTAAATCATATCGGAACTTGATAAAGGAATTGAAAAAGGTCGAGTTTCATTTACTTGAGTTTTGGACGGGTTACTTGACCGTTAATGAGAATTGATGTTTCCTTGAATATTAACCTCCTAATAATCTTTGAATCATTTAATTATAAAATATTTTCTCTTCTTGTGGAGCGGGTCGAACGCCTTAGTAATAGAATAGGTGCATTTATGGTTCGTTTCGTTCGACCCTAGGCAGTACACAATTTATTTATTTGAATGTTGGATCGGGCCGTACGACCTCGGCATGACTTGTGCGTAATAATTCTTGAAACCCAACTATAATTGATATTGTTGCATTGGCTTGAGAGATTAATTTGTTAAATGGTGGAAATTAATTGGGCCTTACTATTAGTTGAAAGAATTTTTCATTTATTCTTTTTATTGCATTTTCAGTTTTATTTATATAGTACATGCTTAGTTATAATTTCTTTATTTTATTGTTAGCCCATAGTAAGTGTCGGAGTCGACCCCTTGTCACTACTTCTTGGAGGTTAGACTGGATACTGGGTACATGGTTGTTTATGTACTCATGCTACGCTTCTGTACTAATCATGCAAGATCTGAGTATAACGACCCGGCCGGTCGTTCTATGAATTAATGTTTCATTCGGCAGCATAAGATTTTGAACAACTTCATATTAAGTGTTATGACTTGCATGCGTGGTCGAGTTCAGTTACCGGATGATTCAAAGTCAATTTGGAAGAAGGATTCTAGTTTTGGAAGCTTAAGCGATAAGAGTTGAACATAATTTAACTTTTGTGTAAATGACTCTGAAATAGTGTTTTGATGATTCCAACAGATTTGTGTGGTGATTTCAGACTTATGCATTCGTCCGGATTTGGATGTCCGTAGGATAATTTGAAGCATTTTGGTGAAAATTGGAAAGTTGAAGTTTTGGAAGGTTAAAAGATTTGACCAGGAGTTGACTTTGTTGATATGGGGCCCGATTTGCGATTCCAAGAGTTGGATTAACTCTGTTATTTCATTTGGGACTTGCATGTAAAAATTTGACGTCATTCCGAGTTGATTTGATATGTTTCGGCACGAGTTTTGGAAGCTGGAAGATTTGAAAGTTCATAAGTTTGATTTGAGGTGTGATTCGTAATTTCAGCTTTATTTGATGTGATTTGAGGCCTCGAGTAGGTCCGTGTTATGTTACGGGACTTGTTGGTATGTACGGACGAGGTCTCGAGTGGCTTGTGTGAGTTTCAGACATGTTTAGGTTGTTTTGTGCTTGTTTTTATGATTCGACATTGTTTGTTCAAGAATAAAGGGCATCATATTGTGAAAATAAGCTCCAAATTCACTTTTTATTGAACCATTAGATTCGTATCTTAATTACGGAGACATAGCAAAATGAATCGTCGAATTTGGACATAGTATGAGGGAGTTATGCTCATTTCTGTGTCGGGGAGACTGCTGGTCTCTTGTGTGGTCGCAATTGCGAACATTTCTATCACAATTATGATGCCCAATCCGCAATTGCGAATTTTTTGGTCATAAATGCGACCTTCTCTAGCATTGTTCTTGTTCGCAATTGCGAAGGCTTCTTCACTTTTGCGAGAGTTCGCAGTTGCGAATCCTGGATCGCACATGCGACATCTGCAACTTGTTTTCACCTGTGTAATTCGGGTTTTTGCTTCATTTTTGTGATATTTTTGAACCCTAAGTCCGAGAGTGGGAGATTTTGAGATAATAATTTCATCTAAAATCGTTGGGTAAGTTCTCTTGTTTAATTTCTAAGTATACTTCATGATTTTATTTGTTTAACACCAAAATGGCGAGAATCAAAGTGAAAAAATTGGAAAACTTGTAAAAGTTTTCAAAAAATGAATAATGAGGATTTGGATATCGGAATTTGATAAATTTGGTATGATTGAACTCGTACTGAAATGAGTGTTCGAGTTTTGTAAATTTTATCAGGTTTCGAGATGCGGGCCCGGGGGTTGAATTTTTAGTTTTTGTTAAAGTTCGAAGCTTTATTATCCAGAATTGTTTCTATGAGTTTTATTTATGGTTTGAAGTTATTTTGGCTAGATTTGAGCCGCCCGGAGGTTGTTTCACTCGAGAAGTTCATTTTAGAGTAATGGTATAGCTTCTTTAACGTAAGTATCTTGCCTAACTTTGTGTGCGGGAAACTACCTCTTTGGATTTGAGTCTTTAATGCAAATTGTGTTATGTGAAGTCCGTGTGCGCGAGGTGACGAGCACGTGCTCGGGCTTATTTTTGGAAAGCTGGCCTTTTAGGGCTCTTAGGTTCTTATGTTCATTAGGTATGAAATTGTTTTGTTATGTTAAGTTCCCCATTTACTAGTTTCACCTCTACGTGTCTTTATTAGAATTAATTGCTTCATGTTCCACTCTTATTGCCTGTTTGACTCGTGTGTGCCTTAACTGAAATTGTTGCCTCTTCGATTGCCATGCCATCCTTTCTAATTTCTTATCTTTATTTGAAATTATTATTATCTCTTCTGTAATCTTTTTCCTTAATTGAGGCCATGATTATCCTTTGCATTGCTTATCCTTAATTGTAATTGTTGTGCCTCTGTCGTGAGTGCTAAATCCTAAATGAAGTTAGGTATCCTTTATCATAGTTGCCTTATCCTTATTTGGAATTATCGACTCGTGATATCTCCCTTGTTTTAGAATTGCACTTATGTGGAGGTCACTGATACACAATATCTCTTCCTTGTTGAGCTATTGCTAGGTGGTATCGTTATTTTATGTTGTGTCTTTCCTTTTGAGTTCATTTCTTCCGTTTCTTTGAGTTCTGGAATTTTTGAGTTGATTTATTTGTAGCACTCTTGTGTTATTGTCATTGTTGTTGTTGTACTTGATGTTGTGATGCACGAGGTTTCTGCCATGCGATTGTTATTGTGATGCACGAGGTTTCTTCCATGCGGTTGTTGTTGTGATGCACGAGGTTTTTGTCGTGCGGATGTTATTATGTTGCACGAGGTTTATGCCGTGCTATTGTTACTATTGATATTTGCACATGCGGCTTGACAAGGCGGGCTATAAATGTGGGTTGCGCATGTGGCGAGACAAGGTGAGAATATTATTATGCATATGTGGCGATACAAGGCGTGCATTTACTTTATTATTGCGCATGTGGCGAGACAAGGTGGGCTATGTCGGGGATTGATTGTGATGACTTGTGATGGCCTGGGGGCATTGTTATCGTTGTTATTTATGTTGTGGTGTGCCTACCCTGTGTGAGTTATACCGTGTTCATTTCCTGGTGATCGTTTCTTATGTGTCATTCATTGTTTCTATCCTTATTAGTTGGCCTGAACTGTGATAGAACATTGGTACAAACATATACGTAGTTAATCACCCCTAACGGTTCAAGAAAATGTTACCTGATATTATTGATCATTTCTATGCACCCTCGTCCATTTGCCTCTACGTGATAAGGGTTCTATTGGTACGTGCGTTGTTCGTGCAGTTATTAGTTGCAATGAAGGCACAATATGCCAGGTGTTTAGGGTTCACGAATTGGGATCTATGAATTATGAATATTTTGTGGTTCGGTACCTCGTGGAGATTATTGGATAAAACCTTATACTTGCCCTTCTTTTAATTTTGTTCACCGGATTTAGAATGTGTTCATCTTACTCTACTGTATTATTACTTGTGGTGTTCTGCTACTAATTGTTGTTTTTATTTCTTATTGCAAGTATAATATTATCGTTATCATTATGCGTAGCTTTATAGAGATATTGTACTATATTAGTTCTACACTTATACTCGCACAGGTTATTTAGTCCAGTAGGTGTCTTGACTGTTCCTCGTCACTACTCCACTGAGGTTAGTCTTGAAACTTACTGGGTACCGCTGTGGTGTATTCATACTATGCTTCTGCATATTTTGTGCAGATCCAGGTATTTCGAAGTCAGTTGATCGTTAGCTAGTTGTACGAATTTTGCTGTGGAGACTCAAGGTAAACTTGTTGAGTTCACAGGCTTCGGAGTCATCTTCTGATGTTGTGTTTATACTGTTTGTCCTTATTTCAAAACAGTTGTATTTGTAGACCTCCTCGTAACTCAATAGAGCTTATGACTTGTATTACCGTTTTTTTTGGGGATTGTAAATTTATAGAGATTTCTATTCCTTATTGTCAGATGTTGTTTACATTTCTATTTATATTCTAAAAGATCACACAGTTAGTTCAATGTTGGCTTGCCTAGCGGTAGTGTTGGACGCCATCACGGTCTATAGGAGAAATTGGGTCGTGACACAACCCCTGTGTTGAGTCCCTTAAGTCACGTGATGCAAACAAATGTTCCTACTAGGGATCCGGCATGGGGCTATGTTATTCTAGGTTTAGATTCCTGGGGGAGTGTTTTAGATCTGACTTACCCAAGCGGATAGCTCGAGTCGAGGTCGGCCAACGTACCGGGAGCACGAAAGTCTACCCGGCCTAGTTACTGATCCAGCCTCATTCTATTTGGTATAACCTCTAACAGAAAAGTGAGCCACGCGTAAGTGTACACCATAAATTCAGAAGACTTAGAAGGGAGGCGTAAGGAGACAGTTTATGCTATTCAAATAATATCAAAGCGGTAAAATGAGCGGCAATTAGCACATTAGGCCCACAAACACTGTAATATCAACAATCAAGAAATCCAAGTATAGATCACATCACAAGCTCGAATTCTGAACCTTGAACCAGAGATTCTGGGTTCATTCCCCAACAGAGTCGCTAGAGCTGTCACACCTTATTTTTTCGAAGAATAGGGAGTTTTTCCAATTAAAGTATCATTAGTCGAAAGGAGATTATTTATTTAATTAGAGTCGCTACTTGGGATAATTATTATGGTGTCTCAAGTCACTGGTTTATTTTAAATCCCAAATCGAGGAAACTAACTCTGTTTTGCGGTCAGCAAAACACAAAAGATCGGGTAAAGAATTCTGTTAACCCCAAAAAAGGTATTAGGCATTCTCGAATTCTGTAGTTTTAGCACAGTCGCTTTGATCATACCTGGCTTAATTAATTGTTTAATTATCTATTTTAAAACCTATGTGTATTTTACATTTTACCGCTTTTAATTTATGACGTTACAAATTTATCTTTGAAACAGACCATATGTGTGTAAATCCATTTTATTTAGTGCGCTAAAATCATGCCACGCGTACGTGTACATAATTAATCACGCTTTATTAATATTAAGATTATTCGGCCATAGTCGCGCGAACATGTACCTTGATTTATTTTGGAATCATAATTATGTCACGCGGACGTGTACATAATCATGATAATAGATTAGAACGCACCTAAAGCATCCTACGGAGATTCATAAGTTGATCAATTCTTCTAAGAATGAAATCATCGCGAAGGCCAAAAATTTGTAGGATTAAATGCCTGGTAAGAACCTCGGTGGCCATCTTAGACTAACAAATCTATTATGTAATAAATTAATTATTTTACATCATAAGCTGACAGCCTATAAATAAATAGAAAATTAATTGGTTATAATTTCTAACTTGTTATAGGCGTTTATGGGCCTAGCATAAAGCCTTGGAGCCTCTTGGCCCTTCTAATATAGTTAGGCTTCTACAAAGTAAGCCATTTCGTTCATATGAGTCTACAATTGAGCCCATATGACAATAAAGTGTGGAATCAATTAGGCCCCAACTTGGGCATGTAGCCTTGTGTGGGCCAGCTAACAAGCCCAAACCGGAAAAAGGCTAAACCAACAATTTCTTTTCAAAAACGAATCAAGGGTCACAAAAATCTTTGGACACGAACAGTTCAATCATTCAATATCGACATCAAATCTCTAATTAATAACATACTAAATCATATACTAGATCATCATGCTAAACACAAAATTATACAAATCCTGTAAAATCAGAATTACATAAAAACTCCATCTCTGACAATGAGATTTTACAAAGAAAAACAGATGTCTTCAACTTCCATATTTCAACAACTGCTGACCTAAAATTCTTTCGATGGTTTCCAAGCCAAAGTGATCTTCAGAACTTAAATATTTACTTCTCGTGTTGCTCATCTTTATATTAATAGTCTTGAATCAAAGCTTCAACTAATTAACTAACTTAATTAATGATTTACATGAGGATTTGCAGGAACAAACTTTATAGGATTGGTTTGCAACTTGAGACTCATGAAGACAAACTTGAATGTTAACTATTGAATCTTAAATAAAACAAACATGCGTCCAGAGGTAGAAACCTCATATTTAATTTAGGCTAAAATGTGAAAACAACAGACAACAACTCATGCTAATAACCATCTCTCAACCATAAATCATTCTTACCAAGCATATAAACGATTTTCATACTTATTTTTGTCATGTTACTTGAATCCATAGTATGCTTAAGTGTTAACTATATTAAACACATCAGACAAGTTCAACAAACTTTTAACTTATGTCTAAAACCAGGAATGACAAACTAATTAGTTAAAACTAAAACTCTAAAATCTAAATCAAATCCCGTTAAAGAACTGTTTGATTTTTCACTTGTTAAAAAAAACAAACAAACAAACAAGAATGATCAATAGTACTGGACCCAACATTTTCTTTCAGTGCACGTTAACGTGTCCTAACTAACGTGCGCTTTGGAAGCCATAGGAAGGAGAGGCAGAACTAAGAAGACCCTTATGAAGGTTCCGATTATAGATCAAAGATCAATGGAAGCAAGAAATTCTATTTTAGAACTGTTTGTATCACCAAAAAGGGTGAGAATCGAAGAAACAAATGAAGCAGTCACTCCAAGGAGCATGCAAAGTGAACAGGGCAAGGAGGAAGCAGATCTAGCTCGCAGAAATGGCAAAATGAAAGTTGTAGTTGTTACATCTGTAGCAGCACAAGCTATAGGAGGTGGATCTGGAAGCGGGACATCTCAAACACAAATTAAGACTCCGAGCAACAATGGAACAGTACCATGCAGCTCCGGTACTATTGAGAACAGGAAAATTGCTGAATTAGGAAAAGATAGCAAGGATCAGACATGGGAAAATGTGGTATTAGGGAACAAATTAGCTACGGAAGGTATGAATCTATAATTTATTGCACCGATAATTCAAAATGGTGAGAAGATTATGAAATTAGACCTCGAGGATGTAGAACAGAAAAATGATAAGTGGAGTTCTGTGATTGTTCTTTATGTGATAGGAGATTCACCTACTATTGGAGCAATGGAAAGAATCCTGAGCTCAGTGGGTAAATTTTCAGTGAAGCCACAGATCTACTATCATAATGATGATTATTTTGTTATAAGATTTAGTAATTTGGAAGAAAGAGATCAAGTACTATATTATGGACCTCATACGGTGAGCAATCGTCCTATAATTATGAAAGCATGGTCAGCAGATTTCAATTTGCATGATGAAGTACTGAAAATCATTCCCATGTGGGTCAGATTTGCTAACTTGCCACTCAATTTTTTGGAGTATGAAGGCCCTAAGCAAGATAGGTAGTGCTTTGGAAAATCATGCCTATGCTGATGAGTGCACCACTGGATCAATTAGAATCTCTTCTACAAGAATGCTAATTGAAATGGATATCACTAAGCCTTTGCCTAGAACTGTGAAACCGCAAGATCCAAAGGGCAGAACAAAACAATAGGAAATTACATATGATTGGGAGCTAGCATATTGTACTAAATGCTTGAAAATAGGTCATGATTGTAATGAAGTCAAAGATCCACAACCACAGAAAATGATATATCAGAGGAAGGTGAATGAAGGCAAGCAAGTTTGGCTCAGAACAGATAGAGATGGCTCAAGTGATAAAAAGCAGGAGACTGAATAAAGTAAGAAGAATGAAGAAGTCCAACCATCAGAACAAGGGGCAACGACAAAGGATAATGAGAAACAAGGAAAAGAAGAGGGGTGGATAACAGTGCTTGGTAAGTCAGAAGCAAGGGCAGCCAAAGCTAAATAAAATGAGGAACAGAATCTAGTTGGAAACAATGGATTCCAACCTCTGAGAAATGACCAAGCAAATAGTAATCCAGGTTCAAGCAGTATGCAGATGAGGAGTTTAGGGGTGTAGGAGCTGTATCAAGATACTCATTTCATACCAGTATGAGTGTGATATCATGGAATGTTAGGGGATTGAATAAATTTTATAAGCAAAAGGAGATAAAGGAGTTTATAAAAGTAAATAAAAAAGCAATAATAGCTCTAGTTGAACAGAGAATAAAAGAACATAAAACTAGAGATGTATGAAGAAGATTGCACCTGGATGTAAATGGATATCTAAATTTAGTACAATGAACAAAAGTAGAATTTGGGTGATTTGGGATCCTAGAAGCTATGTGTTTGAGCCAACATAAATTGATGAGCAGATTATACATGGTCAGCTCAGAACAATTTCAAAGTTATTTATAATTGGATTCATAGCAATATATGGGTTGCATACCATCAAATATAGACTGAGTCTGTGGAGAAAGTTGAGACAGATTCATAGTACACAACAAAGGCGTTGGTTAGCAATGGGAGATTACAATGTTGTGTTAAATGACCAAGACAGACAACATGGCTCTGTGATACAAGATATGGAGACAAAAGATTTCAAGGAGTTCATGAATGATACTGGGATGAATGAGTTACAAACTGTGGGAAGGGAATATACCTAGACTAATAATCATACTTATAGCAGAATAGACAGGGGATTGGTTAATGCTAACTGGATGCTGACAATGCCGAGCTTGAAATACAGGTGCTAGAACCATCTGTGTCTGATCATTCTCCACTTAAACTAATGGTCACACAGATACAGAGGAAGAAGAATAGGCCATTTAGATTCTTTAATTGCATAGCAGATCATCCTCAATTTATACAGGATGGAGTGTAGATGGAACAAAGGGAATGATGCAGGAAGTCTGGAATAAGCTCAAAAGGGTTAAGAAGGTTATAAAAGGGATAAAGATACAACATTATAAAGGGGTAGATAATAGAATTAAAGAAGCTAGGAAAGAGTTGCAGATTGTACAAGAGAAGATGAATGATAGAATGCAAAAGCCGAAGTTAATTGAGAAGGAGAAAACTTTAAGATGTGAATTAGAAAAATGGACACTGATTGAAGAGAGTATATACAAGCAAAGATCCAGAGTCCAATGGCTGAAACTAGGAGATTTCAAATCTGCCTATTTCTTTGCACAAATGAAGAACAAGAATAACTTGAATGGTATTCAGGCTTTAACAAATGATATGGGAGTACATCTAATGCTGGAAGAAGACATAGAGGCAGAAATATTGGGATACTATAAGGAATTGTTGGGATCAAGAGCAGCAAGTATCCCGGCTATTAATCCAAATGTTATGAAGATGGGAGCAGTACTAAGTAGGGAGCAACAATTGCAACTTATCCAACCAGTGACTAATGAGGAAGTATGGTTAGCATTGAAGGATATTAGTAACCTAAAAGCACCTGGCTGTGATGGACTTAATGCAGTATATTTCAAAAAATCATGGCAAGTCATAGGAGAGGATGTGACTAAGGCTGTTCTGGAGTTCTTTGAGCTAGCTCAAATGTATAGACCTATCAACTGAACAACAATCACTTTGATCCTAAATTAAGAAATCCTACCAGTATTAAAGAGTACAGACCAATCTCATATTGAACTACTTTGTATAAAGTGATCTCTAAGGTCTTAACTAAGAGATTACAAAGAGTTATGGATGCATTGATTGACAAAACACAGTCTGCCTTTGTTCCTGGAAGAGTGATAACAGATAACATTATTCTTAGCCATGAACTTGTCAAAGGATATGGAAGGAAAGGGGTGTCACCAAGGTGTATGATGAAACTGGATATGCAGAAGGCATATGATTCAATTGAATGGGCTTTCATGGAGCAGGTTCTGAATGTACTGGCTTTTCCAGAACAGTTTGTGAGATGGATCATGACATTTATGTGAAGTGTTACATATACAGTCTTGGTTAATGGTCCATTGACACAACCATTTGAAGCTAGGAAGGGGCTGAGGCAAGGGGATCCATTATCTCCATTTCTATTTGTGCTGGAAATGGAACATTTGACAAGAAGCTTAAAGTCTTTGAACCAGATTCCTGACTTCAATTATCATCCCAAGTGTGCAAAGTTGCAAATTTTGCATCTTGGTTTTGCAGATGACCTTTTACTTTTTTGCAGGGGTGACATAGGATCAATCAAGTTACTTTACAACTAATTCATGAAATTCTCAAAGGCTTCAGGATTGGTGATTAACAGATATAAAAGTTCAATCTTTTTTGGAGGGGTATCACAAGATGCACAGGAAGCTATTCTGGAATTTCTGAGAATCCAAAAAGGTGAAATACCAGTTAGATACCTGGATGCTCCCTTAAGTTCTAAGAGAATACCGGTAGTTCAATGCCAGCCCTTAATTGATAAAATAGTAGGCAGAATAACCTCATGGGCAGCTAAATTTCTATCTTATGCTGGAAGGATTCAACTGATCAAAAGTGTATTGTTCTCTATCCAAACTTACTGGGCACAAATCTTTGTGCTCCCAAAGAGAATCACTAAACTAACTGAGGCAATATGCAGAAGCTTTTTGTGGACAGGGGAGGGTAATATCTCTAAGAAAGTATTACTGGCATGGGAAAAAGTTTATCTACCAAAATCAGTAGGGGATTTCAATATTATGAGCATTACACTGTGGAATAAAGCGGCTATATGTAAACAATATTGGAACCTATGCAAAGAGAAGAATAAACTTTGGATACAATGGATGCACAGTTACTACATCAAAGGTAGGAACATATGGGAAGTTCAGCTGAAGCAAACATCATGGATGATGAGTAAGATTATGAAGGAAAGAAGACTTTTGAGGAAGCAGGCTTTATCCATGAAGATATCAGAAGGATGAACAATTGTTCTATTAAGCATATATACCACAATCTGAGAGGAGGCTTCAATACAGTGAGTTGGAGAAGAATTATATGCAATAATGCAGGCTGCCCTAGGTGGAAATTCATACTAACAATGACAGCACATGGCAAGCTATATACTAAAGACAGACTGCAAAAATGGGGAATACAAATTGATCAAGAGTGTGTTCTGTGCAGACAAGCTAGTGAAATTATTCGACACTTATTCTTTGAGTGTTCATATGCAGCTGAATTGTGGGGTAATCTGCTAGCATGGCAAAGGATAAGAAGACCAGTATATGGATGAGCTGAGGAGCTAGCATGGGCTAAAAATGGCTGAGGAGGAAAACTGCAACAATTGAACTATATAAGATGACACTAGCAGCATGTGTCTACTATGTGTGGCAAGAGAGAAATACCAGAATTTTTTCAAGCTAAAGTGAGACGCTGGGAGATAATTGGCAAGATGGTTATACAGGAAATATATTGTCGAAGCAACAAGCATGTGAAAAAAGCCTTAAGTAGACTGGATTGGTACTCAATGTAATAGACATAATAGTATAGTAATAGAAAGGTGGTTGGGGGGAGGGGGAGGGGGAGAAGTATAGAAAGCGTAGGACATGTATGTAAGGATTTTTTGAATTACTTGTAAATATTTTACCCTGGTAAATGAAAGTTTAAAAAAAAGATCAAAATGACAAACTAATTAGTTAAAACTAAAATTCTAAAATCTTAATCAAATCATGGAACCCAATGAAAATACAAGCCTACTAATGTGAAAAACATTGACAATCAATAGAAAAATTATCAACTGACTAATTAAAGTATTTTGATTTGAATTGACTAAACTCAACAGCTAAAATTGAATTTTACTACGAATCAGAAGAAACACTGAAGTAATGCTAAAACTGGAGAGTGTAGACTAACATGTTGATAAGATAATGAAGAAAAAAGGAAGAAGTAAACAAGAAAGAATATCATAAGATACCTTCTCACAGCCTTGAATCAAACGGAGACCAATGACTTCTGACCGGTCAAAGGTGATTCGACCGGATTCTGACGACTTCGAAGTGAATCAAAATTAATGTCATCCGATTGTTCTTGCTGAAGAAAAATCAATCAACACAAATTTTAGGTCATAACGAGTTAAAAATACCGAGAAATCATAAGGGGAACATATTAGGTATTTTGAAGGATCTACTATTCATTGATTTAGGTGAGGATTTCGGGGAATTGGTAAGGGATTTGGATTGAGGAGAAGTTGGGGATTGTGGGGTGAATATTTGGGTGGATTTTGGATTGGCCCGCCACCTATGGTGATTTCCGACGGCGGTTCTAGGTGGATGAAGAGGGGGAGGGGGGAAGAGAGGTCTGAGAGGTCCGGTAGGTCGGTCACCCTCTAGCCAGTGACTAGTCCAGCTATGGAGCTAGGTCTACCCCGCCACGTCGAGACTCTCTTTCGAAAGTGAGTTGGGGGTAGGGGAGGCTGGTTCGGACAGATATATCCGGATGAGAGATTAGTTCCCAACCGTTGGATCAGAAATATTTGAGGGTTGAGATTAATTCAAGCCAAAACGGTGCATTTCGTTTTATAAGGAGTTGGGCCAAACGTGGACTTGGGCTCAGGTGGGTTAGGATGGATAAATGTATCACATTTAAGCTGGGCCAAACGGAAATGGCCCAAATCAACTTTGAACAAAACAAATGGCCTTATATTCTTTTCTTTTGTTTTAACTTTAGAATTATCCAACTAGCCTAATTAGAACTAAACTTGCAAAATCCATCTGTCCAATTTCCAATTTGATTAGTCAACTAGCTAATTAAAATGATGAATTAAAGAAACTAGCCATTTCAAACCAAGAAATCCTAAAATGTAACAATGGCCAATGTATTTTTGTGATTTTTATTTTATGAATGCAACTAATACGTGATTAAATCCTAAAATGCAACTAAGATCCTAAGAAAACACCAAATGAAACATAAAAACATTTTTGATGACTTTTTTTTATGATTTAAAACATTCCTAATGATGCAAATAATTCTATCAAAGCAACAAAAATGTAAACAAATAAACAAACGAAATTCCTAAAATTCTATGAAAAAAAATAACTAAAACTATTATAAACATTTTTAGGAGCAATTTCATATATGGGGTAAAAGTTGCATGCTCACAATAATATAGTATATAATATGATGATTTATAGTTCTACTTTTCTCACAAGAGATAAAATCTTTTAGCTTCATAACAAGTATATGTTATATTCATGACAAGAGGTCTTTCAAGTAAATAGTATTAACCATTTATTTCAATATGATATCTTGGTTCTTGCTATCAAAAACTTAATTGATAAATATAAAGATTTAAATTATTTAATAAAAAATCTAAAACATTACGCAGAATTTTACTGTCAACAACTTGAAAAGTTTAACTAAAAACTTTGAACAAGAATCTATATATATAATAAAGCTAGGAAAATAAATGATGATGTGGCATGTTTCTTTGGCCAAAGATCACATTTATCATTTTTCTTAGATTTACACACGTTTTCTTATTTTTGCATTTAAAATTTGCTAAGAATTAAGCATGTGTTATAAATAGAACTCTAAATAGAGTGAATGTCTATCTTTTAGAGAGTTCTACTTTGTGGCTAAGTCATTTTTCCTCCTATAAATATAGGGGTCTTACCCCATTGTAAATCATCCTAAAATTCAATAAGAATTTCCTCTCTCTCTTTCTCTACAATATTGTTCTTCTTCTTTTATTGTTCATAACACGTTATCAGCACGAGACTCTACCGTCTTAAGAAGCTCTTTGAGAAGATTAAGGTATAACTTTTCTCCTCTTTTTAATTATGACTGACATTATGAAAAGAAAGTTCGTTGCCCTTGAAATTTCGGGCAAGCACTATATGACGTGGGTGTTGGATGCTGAAATCCATTTAGATGCAATGGGTCTTGGAGACACCATTAAAGATAAAAGTAAAGCATCTACCCAAGACTGTGCTAAGGCCTTGATTTTCTTGCGCCATCACCTTGATGAAGGGTTGAAAATAGAATATCTCACAGTCAAAGATCCACTTGTTTTGTGGAATGGCTTAAAAGAAAGATATGACAACTTAAAGTTGGTCACTCTTCCACAAGCAAGATATGATTGGGCTCATCTGAAGCTCCAAGACTTTAATTCCGTTTCTGAATATAATTCTGCAATGTTCAGAATTACTTCTAAATTGAAACTCTGTGGAGATACTATCACTGACTATGATATGCTTGAAAAAATGTTTACAACGTTTCATGCTTCCAATATGGTCTTGCAACAGCAATACCGAGAGAAAAGTTTCAAGAAGTACTCAGAGTTGATTTCTCTTCTCCTTGTGGCTGAGCGAAATAATGACTTGCTCATGAGAAATCACGAAAATCGACCCGCTGGGTCTACACCATTACCTGAAGTGAATGACCGTGGCCCTATTAATGGTCGTGGTCGTGGTCGTGACTGTGGTTGTGGCCGTGGACAAGGAAGAAATTTTCCTGGTGTTAATCACCCCCCAAAAAGAAAAATAACCACCAAAAGTGGAAAGGGAAATATGAGAAGCCAAAGGCAAGTGGTTCAGAAACTGAATGTTATCATTGCAGTGGAAAAGGGCATTGGGCAAATATTTGTCGTGTACCAAGATATTTGGTTGAGTTTTATCAAGCATCTCTAAAGAATAAAGGCCCTGAAGCTAATCTTGTCAATGAATTTTACATCACCCACTTGGATGTGGTAGACTTCTTCGAGCACCCTGATGGAAAAATAGACCACTTGATCGGTAATAGATCCGTGATTAAAGATGATTGAGTAGTTTAATTTTTATTTTTGCCTATTCATAGTAGTTAATGAATAAAGATCATGTAATGATAGTTCTTTATATGAGCAATAGTCATTAGTTTTATTTGTTTTATGGAACAATGTTAGTTCGTTTTGATTCAATATAGTTTTAATATTCGTTTTAAATAATGTTTCAGTTTACTTAGTCTTCTGGTTTCTTTTTAAAACAACGCGTGATCGTTAAACGTTACTTAGAATGCATATACATAACAAATGCTTATCGCACACACTTGAATTGGAGCCCTAGTCTGTTCGTTATTCTTGCAATTCTCTTACACTGCATTTACTATTTTCGATTTTCGTACTTCTGTTATGTGTTTTAATTGAGGATTGATCATTTGATGCATTTGTGTTTAATTTCATCTATAAAATGACAAGGAAAGGGGTAAGATCAATAAGGAAATCATTTATAAGTTTAAATAGTTCCAAACTTAGCAAAATAACTAAGAGTGGTGCCTAGAAAACACCAATAGATTGATGTTAGACATGCTTAAGTCAAATGTATGTGTATTCAAGCATAATTATATTATTAGCTGCTTAATTATCTGTATTATAATTAGAATTCGCTCGAAAAATTTAACTTTGTTTCTTTTCCTTTATATCTGAAAATACTAATATTTATTTGTATATTTCCTTTATATGTCAAACCATGGGAAGCAAATATGGATAACTCACAAAGCAAACTTGGATCAAATTTTAATCGTAAAAATATTTGTTTAGTCGATTCATGTACGACACATAAAATATTCAAAGAGAAGAAATATTTCTCTCATTTAAGTATGTGTAAGGCAGATTTTACTATAATTTCTGGTAGTAGTAAATTAATTGAAGGCTCTGGAAGAGCTACTATAACTCTGCCTAAGGGAACAATACTTATCATAGAGAATGCAATGTTCTCCTCCAAGTCCAAAAGGAACTTGTTGAGTTTTAAAGACATCCGCCGAAATGGATGTTATATTGAGACAATAGATGAGAATAATCTTGAATATCTCATCATTACCAAGAATGTCTCTGGCCAAAAGAGGGTTATTGAGAAGCTCCCATCTTTATCTTGTGGCATGTATTGTACAAGAATTAGTGCAATTGAAGCACATTCTATTGTAAACCATAAGGTTACTGATTTCAATACTTTTGTACTTTGGCATGATCGATTGGGACACCCTGGATCAATTATGTTGAGACGAATTATAGAAAACTCAAATGGGCATCCATTAATTAAAGATTCTTTTAAATCATGAATTTTCTTGCACTTCTTGTTATCAAGGCAAGTTAATTATTAGACCATCACCAACAAAGGTTGGGATTGAGTCCCCTGCATTTTTGGAACGTATACAAGGGGACATTTGTGGACCTATTCACCGACCTAGTAGGTCGTTTAGATATTTTATGGTCTTAATAGATGCATCCTCTAGATGGTCTCATGTGTGCCCATTGTCATCTCGCAACCTCACGTTTGTAAAATTAATGGCACAAATAATTCGATTACGGGCGCAATTCTCCGATAATCCAATTAAGTCTATTAGACTTAATAATGCTGCTGAATTTTCATCCCAAGCATTTAATGATTATTACTTATCAATTGGGATAAAAGTGGAACATCCTGTAGCTCATGTTCACACTCAAAATGGCCTTGCATAGTCCTTAATTAAACGTCTACAATTGATAGCAAGACCGTTACTCATGAAAACGAGGCTGCCCACTTCTGCTTGGGGTCACGCCATTTTCACATGCAGCAATGCTAGTTCGTCTCAGACCGACAAATTATCATAAATATTCCCTGTTGCAATTAGTTTTGGGTCATGAACCTAATATATCCCATTTAAGAATTTTTGGATGTGCAGTCTATGTGCCTGTAGCACCGCCATAACGCACCAAAATGGGTCCCCAAAGAAGGTTAGGAATATATGTTGGGTTTGAATCGCCCTCCATTATTCGCTATCTTGAAACATTAACGGGGAATTTATTCACTGCCCAATTTGCAGATTGTCGATTCGATAAGACAAATTTCCCAAAGTTAGGGGGAGAAAATGGTGAAACCAAACGGGAAATTTTTGTGAAAAAATCCATCATTGTCTCATCTTGATCCACGTACCTTTATTTGTGAAAAAGAGGTGCAAAAGATTATTCATTTACAAAGAATAGCAAATCAAATGCCAGACGCATTTACGGATTTGAAAAGGATAACAAAATCACATATCCCTGCAGAGAATGTTCCAATCCGTATTGATGTCCCTATTGGACAATCTTCTAGTGTCATAGCTAATGAGTCACAAGCACGCCTAAAACGTGATAGACCATTGGGTTCTAAGGATCGAAATCCTAGAAAAAGGAACATAAATGATCAAAATGACACTACAAAAGAGTCTCATGAAGAAATCCACGATTTAATAAATTCTGAGATTCATGAGGAAACAAATGAGCCCGAGACTCAAGAAACAAGGAACTATCAATAAATCCAATCGATATTGAGACAAATTTGAATCGATTGGATATAGTGGTGGATTATGTCTTTGCATATAATGTTGCATCTAGCATTATGCAAGATAATGAGGATCTTGAACCTCAATCTGTTGGAGAATGTCGACAAAGACATGATTGGCCAAAATGGCAAGAAGTAATCCAATCAGAGTTGAATTCACTTGTGAAACGTGAAGTTTTTGGGTCTGTAGTCCAAACACCTAATGGTGTTAAGCCTGTTGGCTATAAATGGGTCTTTGTACGCAAGAGGAATGAGAAAAATGAGGTACAAAGATATAAGGCACGCCTTGTTGCACAAGGATTTTCACAAAGGCTTGGTGTCGATTATGAAGAGACATATTCACCCGTTATGGATGCTATAACGTTCCGTTATCTCATTAGTTTTGTTGTCCATGAAAAGCTTGACATGCATTTAATGGATGTGGTTACCACCTACCTTTATGGCTCACTTGATAATGAGATATACATGAAAATTCCCGAGGGATTTAAAATGCCTAACGCACATAATTCAAAGTCCCGGGAAATATTTTCAATCAAATTGCAAAGATCTTTGTATGGTCTAAAGCAATCAGGACGTATGTGGTATAATCGTCTTAGTGAGTACTTATTAAAGGAAGGTTATATAAATGATGCCATTTGTCCATGTGTTTTTATAAAGAAAACAACATCGGAATTTGTTGTACTTGCCGTATATGTTGATGACATAAACCTTATTGGAACTCCTATAGAACTCCAAAAGGCAATTGATTATTTAAAGAAAGAATTCGAGATGAAAGATCTCGGAAAGACAAAATTATGTCTTGGTTTGCAAATTGAACATTTGGCAAACGGGATCTTTGTGCATCAATCTACCTACATAGAAAAGGTACTGAAACGGTTTTACATGGATGGAGCACATCCATTAAGTACTCCGATGGTTGTTCGATCACTTGATGTGAATAAGGATCCATTCCGACCTCGAGAAGAGAATGAAGAGCTACTTGGTCCTGAAGTACCATATCTTAATGCAATTGGTGCACTAATGTATCTTGCCAACACTACAAGGTCTGGCATAACTTTTTCAGTTAATATCTTAGCAAGATATAGCTCTGATCCTACAAGGAGACATTGGAATGGAATCAAACACATATTACATTATCTAAAAGGAACTACCGATATGGGCTTATTTTATGGCAATAATTGCAGTACTGATCTTGTTGGTTATGCCGATACTGGGTATTTATCTTATCCACACAAGGCCCGATCTCAAACAGGTTATGTGTTTACCTGTGGAGACACTGCCATATCTTGGCGATCGACTAAGCAATCGATCGTGGCTACTTCATCTAATCATGCAGAGATAATTGCTATTCATGAAGCAAGTCGAGAATTTGTGTGGTTGAGGTCTATAATACATCTTATTCGAGACAAATGTGGTTTGAAGTGTGACAAACTACCCACGATTTTGTATGAAGACAATGCAGCATGCATAACACAATTGAAGGGAGGATTCATAAAAGGAGATAGGACAAAGCATATTTCACCAAAGTTATTTTTCACACATGATCTTCAAAAGAATGGTGATATCAATGTGCAACAGATTCGTTCAAGTGATAATATGGCTGATTTGTTCACAAAAATCTCTACTAACGTCAACTTTCAAGAAGCTAGTGTACAAGATCGGGATGCGAAGGCTCAAGGATGTGAATTGATGCTCTCATCAGGGGGAGTTAATGTGCGTTGCACTCTTTTTTCCTTACAAGGTTTTGTCCCACTGGGTTTTCCTTGCAAGGTTTTTAACGAGGCAACCAAAAGGCGCATTTCTAAACATGTGTACTCTTTTCCCTTTTCTAGAATTTTTTTTTCATTGAGTTTTATTTTAGTTAAGGTTTTAATGAGGCACATTATTTGTTAAATAGACATTCAGGGGGGAGTGTTATAAATAGAACTCTATTTAGAGTGAATGTCTATCTTTTAGAGACTTCTACTTTGTGGCTAAGTCATTTTTCCCCCTATAAATAGAGGGGTCTTACCCCATTGTAAATCATCCCAAAATTCAATAAGAATTTCCTCTCTCTTTCTCTATAATATTATTCTTCTTCTTTTATTGTTTATAACAGCATGCCTTATTTATTTCTTTCATCATTAATATACTATTTATCTCTTTTTCTTTAACGTTTTCTATTCTCTTTACATCAAGAAAATCTGCAAAAAATTAAATACGTCTAATTTATGTCATTCCTTATTATTGTTACATTTATTTCTTTTACATCCACGCTCCCTTTTTTATCAAGGTCTTATACCCATGTTCTCTATTCCATTTAATCCCGTAACTTCAACATCTGTAACATAATATTGTGAAAGATTAAGTAAAAAAGATGCTCTTATTGCTTTTAAAACATTATGGTGTAATACTACTAATAGAAATTATAATACCATTTGGCTTATTAGGAATTTTTTCTGCAGCGCACATTTGTCGCATTAGACCATCAACTGATAATGAATACTCAAGATTTAGAGTGATATTGGACAATTATCAATTTCAACTGAACTCATTTTTGATGTACTTGTTGAATTATCGATTCATAGACCTAAATTATAATTACTGTTAATAGATTGTTCTCTCTTAGTACATGAGCAGTTCACATCTGCAACAATTGGTACAATCTCTTTAACGTTTCCTAGAATGATGTATAAAATGAATAGTACGTAGCATGTTGCAAACGGTGGCGGGGTGGCTAGCGGGTTCAACAGATCTCGTTTCACCAAAAAATTATATTGTACATATGTATAAATTAGGATTAAAGCTGTATAAATTTTGTATAAATATTTATTTGAACTTACTTGACAAATACTATTTTACTACTAAAGTTATATACTTCTAAGATTAAACCCGCTTGCACAAAATTCTGGATCCTCCACTGATTGCAAAGATGTATAAAATCACTTTAGCAGATAGTATCTGCCATTTATAGCAAGAAAGGGATTGAAAGATTTTCAGGAACTTGTAGAGAAGACTTGAAATTGAAGTGGTTATAACATCTGTATCTTTTTGTTGAATTCTACATATTTCTCACTTTGAATGGTTGAATTGTTCTACTAGCAAATGAAGATAAGTTTCTATCTCTCATTAATTAGTACATACCTTCCTTGTTGGTTCTGATTTTTCTTTTTAGGAGTAGGTTCATTCCATTTTCCTCTGTATATGACGATTTTATACTCTAATTTTAAACTCAACTTTTTTCTCATCAATTGTTTCGACTTGTCTATTAAAAAAGTATTTGAAGGAAATAACTCTTAAAAAGATAAATATATAACTTTGCATCTCAAAAAGTTAGAAGAGAGAACTTTAAATAAAATAAATAAATTCTATTAAAATATTTTTGATATCTTTATAAGTTTTAGCTTTAGGTCACTAAATTGAGCAAAATTTCTATAAGTAAGAAAAGCATATCATTAATCTTAAATATTAATTTTTAATTTTATGTCTTAGATAATAGAGAGTTAGAATAAAGTGAATCGTTAAACGGAAAAAGATATTCTATGGTGCCACAAGCATGTTAGTACTGATTGGGTTAGTAATTCTCATATATCACGTTATGACTTAAATTCAAATAAGCTACAATTCATGTACTTTTAAAACTCTATAGATTAGAGAGATCCGTAAAATTTACCAGTAGAATTTAAGCCAATTGTATTTACTAAATATGTGAAAACGTAACACATTTAAACAAAATAAGGTTTAACATTGACAAAAACATATAAGCGTTTGTTTGAAGTTTTTCAAAACTTGAGTTTGCAACATGAGTTTTGAGTTCTTTAAGAAAAATGTTTGTTTTAGCTTCTTTTTGTTGCAGAAAAAGTTATATTTTCGTAAGATTTCCTAAATCAATTCCTTGAATCTTACAAAACCTAGAAAATAATAACAATAAAAAGTAGCAACTTTTTCCTAAAACAACAAGTGAAGGAAATATTTTTTTCTTCGAAAACTCAAAAACTAAACCTCAAATAAATGCCGCTCACAATATGAAAAACTTAGACCTTTCTATAACAATACTTCACTATATATAAAAGTCAAGCTTTTCCGGAACCAATTTTCATATTATGTTATAATATTGTTATCTATAACAACACTTCGCTACAATATCTAAAAACTAATATTAGCACCCGCGCGGATGCCCGTATACTAACCATGTTAAATATTTGAGTTATTTTGATTATACGTAAGTAATCTAAAATTTTAATCTTTCTCGACAAATATAAATAATCATTGGATATTAATTAAGAAACACTATATGAAAATGATTTTACATTTCTCAAATCTCCTAGTTATTGTCACGACCCAAAATCCATAAGGTCGTGATGGCGCCGGACACCACTGTCAGGCAAGCCAATCTTTAATTAATTGAAATAGATTCGTGTTTTAACATTTTTTAATCATTGTCTTTAACTTGTTACGTAATAACTAAATAAAATCCGCTAAGTAAATACAACAGTTTAATATTCTAATTTTTTATAAAATACATCCCATACACATCCCAAAACCCGGTGTCATAAGTACATGAGCAATTTCTAAGAATTTTACAATTTCTACAAAGTTTGTCCAAAATACAAGTGGACAAGGAAATTAAAATAATGTAATACAATACGAGGGAGACTCTGTCAGCTGCGGATCGCCTCCAGATGATGCAGCTCGCCTAAGTCTCCAAACCAGCCACGTCGCTATGAAGGTACTTGTGCAATAAAAATGCACAGCAAGTGTAGCATGAGTACGAAAATAATGTGTACTCAGTAAGTCGCCCGCCTAACCTCAGAGAGGTAGTGACGAGAGGTCAAATTAGACACTTGCTAGAGGTCAATTTAGTATATTCATGTGTGACACTAAGCATGATTATCATAGACAATTTATTAAAAATCAGGAATAAATAATATCAACCCTTCCACATTTAACACTTTAACTCTTCGCTATTTCAATAACAATTAATCAAACATGGGTGATTTAATCAAATAAAAAATAATCAACGGGAAGGAACAACTTCTTCCAAAAATTTTAATAACTTTAAATCTCTGTCATTTCAGTTGACAACTTAAAATTCCAGGCCAGTAATCAAGCAAAATCACAGCAAATACGCAGTAAATATCATGCGAAAGCAATGCCGATGGTCGAACGGCGCGGACAAACAATAATAAATTGTGCACTGTCGAAGGGTCAAACTGATCGAACCATAGATGCATCTATTTTTCCCCACTCGCGAATCGATCATGCGACGCGGTCAACATAAAAATAATAAGGCTGGCCTGCTCGCGAATCATACCTGCGACTCACGTGCTCATATGTACACAAATTCACATAATAAATCCACATTTTTATCAAGAAAGTAGTTACCTAGGAAAGTGGTAAAATTCTTCTTAAAGGAACATGAAAAATAGCTTCTAAATCTTTGTTTTGAAACTCATTTGCCAAGTTCAATAATATTTAATAATATAACCTTATCAAGAACACAATTATCCACGGAGGAATCAATTCTCTTTCTAGGTGATTAAGAAAATGAATTCTAGTCTTCTTAGGGATTCAATTCATTATTTCGATCATATTAGCTGTCTAATATTACCGGCAAGATCACAAGTACAACAAGTAAGGCATGCTAGTGGGTCCTAGACTACCCGGACATGGCATAATAGTAGCTACACACGGACTCCCGTCACCTGGTGCGTACGTAGCCCCCGCACATAGTAGCACATACTTAATTAGTTCACCTAGGGGGACAATTCCCCCTCACAAAGTTAGAAAGGAGACTTACCTCGCTCCGAAATTCCATAACCGGCTTCCAAGCCCTTCCGATGACTCAAATTGATGCACAACGCCCCAAAACTATCCAATTAACGACAAACCAATGAAAATATACTCTAATATTCGTTAACAATTCAAATTATATAAACTCCCATCTCCGCTTAAGGAATTAACCAAAATGCCCTTGGGCCCACGTGCCCGGATTCCGAAATTTCTCGAAGATATACCCTACCCATAGCCTTACTAACTCAAATACATAATTTACCCTTAATTTCATGCTCAAATTCGTGGTAGAAATCCAAAATACCATTTCTAGGTTTTCTTCAATATTTTCCCAATTTTTTCATAATTTTTCATGTCTAATCCATGCATATAACTTGTATTTTTATTAAAAACATAAAGAAATTGCTTACCTAGTAATGCTTTATGGAAATCCTCTCTTGAAGCTCCTCCAAATCGCCCACACCAAGTGAAGAAATGGCCAAAATCCCATTAAAAATAACACACTGCCCAGGTGACCCTCCTAGCGATCGCACAACATGATCTGCGATCGAATAGGCCAACTATGCTTCCTCACCAATTCACTCAGTGCGTTCACGACACAGCACCTGCGTTCGCACAGGCCAAGTCCTAGAAGCCCCTAATCATAGACTGTGCGACCGCACATTAAAGATTGCGATCGCACAAGCAATAAGCTTGTAGCCTCAAATTTTCCCTTTGTGTGATCGCACAACTACACCTGTGATCGCATAGACCAATGCAGCAGCCCCCAAAATCCTCCTATGTGCGATTGCATACCTCCAAGTGCGATCGCACGGGCCAAAATTCCATCCCCTCTCATTTCTTCTCCCCGATCGAACAACTAGGACGACGATCGCGTTGCACACTAGATACGCCAGCAAACAGCAACAACAAATCACTCAAAAACGACCCGAAACTATCCTGAAACACACCCGAGGACCCCCCAGACCCCGTCCAATCACACGACTCAGTCCCATAACATCCCACGAACTTGCTCGAGGCTTCAAATCACATCAAACAACGCCGAAATCACGAATCGCACTAAAGTTCAAACTTTATGAACTTAGAAATTTCCAACTTCTACATCCGATGCCGTAACCTATCAAATCACGTTTGATTTACCTCAAATTTGCACACAAGTAATATTCGACATTACGGACCTGCTCCAACTTTCGGAATCACATTCTGACCTCGATATCAAAATTTCCACTTCCAGTCGAATATCTCAAAAACCTTCAAATTTCTATCTTTAGCCAAATGAATTCAAAATGACCTATGGACATCCAAAATCACTTCCGGTCGCACTCCCAACTCCAGAATCACCATACGAAGCTATTCCCAGGCTCGGAATCCTAAACGGACATCAATAACACTGAAATGCCATGCAGCCCAAATTTATGAAATTCTTTTAAAATGATATCTTCCATAATATACACTGAAATGCTCCCGGGTTATCTAAAACCCGATCCGGACATACGCCCAAGTCCGAAATCATCATACGAACCTGCAGGAACCTTCAAATACTGATTCGGAGGTCGTTTACTCAAAATTCCAATTTTAGTTGATTCTTCCAACTTAAGGCTTCCGAATTGAGAATTTTCTTTCCAAATTAACTCTAAACTTCCTGAAATTCAATTCCGACCACGCCCACGGGTCATAATACCTGAAACGAAGTTGTTCACGGCCTCAAACCGCTGAACGAAACACTAGATCTCAAAACGATCGATCGGGTCGTTACATTCTCCCCACTTAAATAGACGTTCGTCCTCGAACGTGCTAAGAACTGCTCTGGAGTTATCTGAAATCATTGTTTAACACCTCGAGCACCTGGACGTGCTACCACAACCCAGTTGAGCACATTAGCTTGATCAAATCTGAATATATCCTCTTTTATCCATACCATAAGCTCAGAATCCAGTTCCAACACTTGAAATTCTCTGCCAGGCGTAGTTCCAATATAAACACCGTATCAACTACCACATGACATACCAGAACATGACTACATACCTTTGTTGAATCAACACCATGCACCGCATAACTCATCATCTGACCACAATGACACTCCCTGAACCTTAATAGCCAAAATTCCACGAATCTGATGCTCCCAATGCACCTCATGATATATATATATATATATATATAT